>OLKM01001321.1:65000-80000 GCA_900291075.1 Melanogrammus aeglefinus | reverse complement strand
CACAGCCCTCAAATGAATCATTGCTTTACAGCCTAAGCTCTCCCGAGAGCAGAGACCCACGACAATCATACAGATTGAGCTCAGGCAAACGTTAAAGTTCAAGACTTCATTCCCATTCCATTCCTTCACCATCCATCCATGTTTCACTGCTCAGTCCTCCAGCTATCAGTGCCGGGCCCTCCCCTTCACGTCGCGGCCAAGCAGATGCCTCTATGCGTTAAGTCAGAGTGGATTTGCGCCAACACTGCAGTATATATACACACACACACTCTCATTCATCCCCGTCTCTTCTTTATTTGCGAGATCTCCTTCCCCTCCGGGACTAACCCTGGCAGGAGGAGATGTGGTCCTCTGGAGCTTAGGAACCTCATCCATACTCAGCCCCTCCTTCAGACTCCAGACCCCAGTAGGGGGGACCCTCACCCCCTTATTGGGGTCTAGCCGTTAAATGCAGTTTACGTCAATACATTATATTGTTCATTTTGTTGTATATAATTGTTCACATTGTTGTATATAATTTATATATAATGCTTGTATAATAATAATGCTATGATTAATAATAACACTCTCCCTGCTGCTGTCCTAGAATTATCCTTCAGGTTTGTATACACGATTATCTTAAATTTTCTGAAAAATCTTTCAAAGGGCGATGTGCAGGTACATTTGTTTTTCATTGATTTACATTGTGTGCTAATAGAAAAAACCATGGTGTTTCTTTTAGCTTTTTACTGCCGGCGAGTGCTAAAAAGGGAACCGTTGTAGTTATATGGGGCGTGACCCGCATTGCGTGAATAGATCCTGAGAGGTAAACCAAAGTAGGAGTCCTGACACAAAGCAGCACGGTCATGTCCATCAACACCCCCCCGTACCGCTGGTGTGTCACATGGTGCATGTGCTTGTTGTGTTACCAAAATGAGCCTAGCTGTAATTCTAAAGCACCCAAGTTGAATATAGTTATTACAATGATTTCCGTCATACTTTCCCCACGCGTACACGATTTCTGGGGCTGACGATCTAGTCGCTTTTTAAACTAGAACTCCTTCAAGGCAAGCTTAACTATGGTCTTAACAAACTCATTATTGTTTCAATTCTTCTAATAAATTGTATTAAACGGTGGAATTTGAATTTGGTGTTGGCTTTCACCTTAATGGTCATAGCGCCATGACAAATCACCCTGTCATTATGAAACTTGCTAGGCCTACATGTGTCTCATGGGCGAGCGGTCATAATAAGCTATAAATGCAGTGCATGCCCAAGCCCTTCAATAAAAATAATTGAAAATATTAATCTGGCAGTGTGTTCAATTATACAATACCTTAGTTTTACTGTTTTGGTCTTAAATCCGTGCCTAATCTGTCCCGTTTCGCTTGCGAAAAGCTGGAAAGCTGACAGCTTGTTTCGCGCATGCGCACTGTGACACCGACTAGTACAGTTGCTAAAGGCCGTGCTTACTGGAGATGGGCGTTTTGAATGGCAAAAAAGCTGTCAGTGGAGCAGCTTATCTGCCAACGCGCATGCGCAAAAATGACTTATTTGTATTGTTCAGCGGGAAACTGTCAGTTCATTCATTGTGTAGCCTGGTCAAAATGGCTGAAAATATTAATTCTATTCAGGCTTTGCGTTCAGTGCCGTTTTCGCGGAGAACTTTTGAGGAAAAAAAAAACTATACGCTTGTCAAACAAGGTGGCGAATGAGAAAATCTGCGGCGCTACTAGCCTAGTTCGTTTTAAAAACACACCGGCAGCAGCGCCTACTGATCTGAGACGTGTCAGTGAGTTACTGTAAATGCTGTGCGGAAAACCAGCTGTGGTCTGTGATTGAGGTGCAGACGGGTGAGTTTGGAGCTGACGACCGCTTCGTTACATTTTTCTCATTGAAAAACTATACAACTGGCATTTAGATGATGTTCTCCATAAAAAATAAGTGAAATACTGTAATAACAATTCGGTTTTAGTAATCAACCGCTTATAGTGATCTGGACCAACGTGATCACTACAAGCTGTTTCCACTAACCATATTATATTTTTTATTAAAAAATATAATGCCCCCCCACGGGCGCGCATGGTATTGACACTTCAGCATGACCACAGTAAAAAGTCACCGCTCGCCACTGATGTGTCTAATGGCGCATTTCCACTAGCACGGCTCGGCTCGATACGGCTCGATACGGCACGGCTCGGCTCGGCTCGGTTTGGTTTTGTTTCCATTACAACTGGTGCCTCCTCGACGTGGGCGGGGTCGTCATAACACGGCTGCGCGAAACCGCTGTGACGTCATTTACACGGCGCCGAGCAACGTACAAATCCGGAAGACCAGAACAACAACAACAACAATATCTGGACCTGTTGGACCTCCTCCACCGACCAAGGAGTGGATTTTTTCTGAGAAGCCATCTCGTTCCAAAGTCAAAAAGCAGTAAAAAGTGGTGTCTTGTCTCGCGTCTTGTTTTTATTTACATTCTAGACGGTCGTCGCGCGGTTATGACGCTTCCAGTGACGACACTCATCGGCCAATCAGTGGAAGGCAGTCGGCTGACGTCACGTTTTAGTAACGCTTCGGCTCGCTTGGAACCAGGGCTGAGGTGATACCAAAAATGTACCTGGTTGCAGGTACTGCGTGCTAGTGGAAACACGCAAATAGCGCGCCGAGCCGAGCCGTGCGAGTGGAAATGCGCCATAAAAAACATGTAGGCCATTCTAAATCCACCATAAGATGCGGTGTGAATGCTACACATATATAACCACATGATCGTTCATCGACTTTAGAAATGTATATGCTTCAAAGGACACCACCAACCCATGTCCGCAATATGGAGATTATTCAAACTGGTGGGCGTGGCCTATCATGTACCCACACTCGGTAGCCATCTTGTCAATTTGACCGAACCACAAACCGGTAGCCTGCCTTTTGAGTCCCTTTGTTGATGCTACATGCCAAGTTTCACACTGGTTGGTGAACATGTCTTCTGCAATAGAACTCCATTGTATTTATAATAATTATTTGGGATACTTTTTATAAACGTTTTTATACCGTGTATTGTACTTGTAGCCTATTTAGTCTTACATAAGCCAATCACCAATTCATTTGGTTATAGCCATTCATTTGGTTATAGTTATTGAAGAAATGGTCTTCTAGATGTTTGGTACTGTTGCTCTGGTTTGGTTATGATATCGCCACGCAGGTGCAATTCTTCTCAATGGCAGAGAGGAAGGCAATTTTTTTTTTCTTTCGGAATCTTTTGTGTTTTTTTGGTTCCCTTTCTCTTTGAATTTAAACCAATAGCAGCTTTAAAGGGTATTCATTATTTGCAACATGTGTTTTCTAAGATTATCAGGATTTATGACTCATGAGTTCCCAGTGTGTCCTGTAGGGGGCGGTCAAAGTAACGTGACATCAGCATGGTGCCTGCCGGTCTCGCGGTTAGCTAGCTGACCCTTGGACCCTGTCTGCCAACACCCGGGAGCCGGGCTATAGGGCACCACGGCTTCCTGTTATGAACAACCTCAGAGAGAATACTATTTTGAATGGTAAACTACTTTTGCATAATTCGAAACCTCTTACTTCTTAACTTCTTAACTTAGCCCTACAAGAGCAGAAACCATTCAGAAAGACACACACAAGCACGCACGCACGCACAAACACACAAGCACACACACGCACACACACACACACACACACACACACACACACACACACACACACACACACACACACACACACACACACACACACACACACACACACACACACACACACACACACACACACACACACACACACACACACACACACACACACACCCCACAGGGTGCCTTGTGCATTAACATGACATCATTACATCCACACACACCCCCGACCGCATGCCGGAGGTGCGATATTAAAGGTGTCAGCTGAACACCGTTTCGCTGTCAAACGTCTGGTCAGCGGACAACATGGGTTTTATACTTTCAGACTCCCTGAGCACTCACAGCAGAAATCTGCCTGCACCCTAACAGCCATGAGATAAAATTGCAATTAAAACAAAAACCCTCGTTGGATGAGTCATTGTTTCCTAGAGACCTGCGACGACCTTAAGCCTCTACGTCTCGCCAAGAAATGTTAACAGCTTCCCTGTTGTTAAACCTGGCCTCTAGTGTAAACCAGCCTTAGTATCTGGATCCCCTCGGTCTGTGCACAAGGAGAAATCTAACCTTTAAAAAGAAACACTGTAGTTGGTGAACAATGTTTGTTTAGTTGGATTTTTTTTTTCCAACCCTGGCACGCAATCGACATGGATACTTCATAGGTCATCTGCTGATGCTGTCACGGGGAACTTTATCTACTTTGGGATTGCGTTTGCATTTAGCAAGCTGCTTACCATTTTCTGCGACAGACCAATAATAATAATAGTGATTGTAGTGGAAGCGGTCATAAGGACATGTTTCTATTGTATTATTATAGTACCCTTTGTGCAGATGTGGTTCTATGTACATTTTCTATTGGGACGCAGCTTTTGTCCACAAGGGGGCAACACCCGCACATGCTGCCCTGTGTTGGCCTTTCGGTCGTTGACGTTTGCAGCGTTTATCTTGAATTTGATCAAATCGGCCTACATGTTTGTTAGTCAAAACGTATTATTATAGTAGTTTTATTATACCTATTAATTGATTTATATATAAAGCGTAGGCTATTTTATTTGATTACAATGTTCCAATTTATATTATTTAATTTCGGTAGGTCTAAAAATCCCGCTTTCAATAATAAAATAGGTAGGCTAATTAGAATCGTTTCTGCCTGTGCTGGGTTATTTATACCTGAGGATCGACAGGACGATGTGGGCTATAGTCCGGGAGGGTTCGGGGTCACCTTCAGCCTCCTCGTTACATTATTAAAATAAAGATATCTCTTTGAACAGAAGACTCAGCGTTTCTGAGCCTGAGGTCACAGCAGCAGGTCGGCTGAAGAGGTCTTCTTTCTATGCGGACAATCTGAAGTGACGACATGGAGTCGAACAAATAACGACGTTACCCAGTTTGACTTGCAGGGCACCTGTTAGTAATTTGGTAAAATGTTTCTCCTCTTTCCACCTGAGTGTAACGCTATAAGGCGCCTTCAGAAGGCCTCTGTCCCGCAGCTACCGACCAATCCATTATCTTTAATAACCTGTAAAGAATATGCATCAGATTTCTATTGTTTGTTTAAAATGAATTTGTCAAGTGTAATCCCTTTTATTTGTGGCCCGCTGCGGGGGGTGGGGTGGGGGGGGTTCTCTCTACACACGCGCAATTACCGCGTCAGAGTGGAGCTCCGTTTAACGACCGTCTCCATTACCTCTAATTGACCCGGTCATCCGAAAGATCATTGACCATATGGACAGGGCCTTTACCTGTTCCAGATGTTTCAGGGTGGAGAGTGTGACCTGTTTATCATTATTTCCTTATAAAAATATAAATAATAATTTAACGCATTGAAACCTAATCAATAAATGGGTTTATATGACAAAGCAGGCCTTCAGCGCAGTTCCACAGGGCTGTGTGTGTTTAATTTCTAATGATACGACAATAAAACTATTAAGGGCCTAATTCGAATTTAAAAGGGGAAAATAAGACATTAGATAGGCTACCTATATATGACTGGCGTTTATTTAAAAAAAATATTTGACCCATAGCCCATTTCATTTTGGCAAATTGATCCTTCGATATTGCGAAGGCGGATGAATTCATTGCAGTTAACAGAGAAGGCTGAAAAAACTACGTGCTTTGACAAATAAAATAAAGTGGACCAACAAGTATCGACATATCGGCTTGCATATAACCACTTAATGGGCCCCAAAATACATCAATAAAAAAACTGCATAAAAAAGGAACCAAAAATGAAAATATTCAAAGTCTGAGGTTTTAGAAACGGGACTCCAAATCCATAATAAGTCCACAATGCGCGTCACATCATCTGAGTCCTCGGCATCGAGTCCTGATGGTGGCCGGGATACCAGTGTCCGAAAGTGTTCATGTATCCTGCCCCGGGGTGCCCCGATGGCGCGCCCCCCTTGCTTGCCATGGGCTGGTCCCACAGCGGCGGCCCCATTCCGGGGGAACACGGCGACGCGGACGGAGGGGGGTGCAGGTGGTCCCCCTCCGGTCCGCACGGCCCGTTCTTCATGATCTTCTTGTATTTAGACCGCTTGTTCTGGAACCATATTTTAACCTGGAAAGAGAAGAGACAATGGATGGGTGACGGGGCGATTGAGGACATGACGGCTTCTTTAAAGCGGTTACAGGCCTAATTAGCTGAGTATCGTTTAACAAAAGATGTAGACCTACGCCTACATGGAAAGCTACAAATTATTCTTCGTAAATAAATAATAGCCAAACAATCGGTGCCCTTGGTGGGTGAATGTCAGATGACATACTACGAATGTCGTGTGACATGGTGGCTTAATGGAAAACGATAAAGCATAACCAATGACACAGCGAACAATGCATCAGGCGACAGTAGGCCTATTTTTTTTGTTGTATGAGTTGGTTGCTAAACAATGTTAACAATGCTGGAGGATGGTTGGCAAACCCAAAGCCTGAATTATTACAGCGAAACAAATGTTTAAATGCCTTGCATTTCATTGTTTGGTTTTTTTTTTATCTGCGTAGCAATACATAAAAAAATTATTTTTATGAAGATTTTCAAAGTCGTTTATTGTTCTGTTAACCCCACAAGACCTCCTAAAAGTCTATTTTTAGCACGCGTATTATAAATTCGGGATAATTATCCATTTGATCCAATTAAGTCTGTTTTACAGACCATGAAATATGTCTTATATATTTATAAATTGAGGTTGTATAATGATATTCAGGAATGACATTGTTAAACGCTTTGATCACTATACCTCAAGTGCTTCACCGCAAATGGAAGGCTTACTCAGAAACATGCAGATTAGTGTCACCCAACAACATGACGAAAACAATAGTGTGTTCATGTTTGTGTGTGTGTGTGTGTGTGTGTGTGTGTGTGTGTGTGTGTGTGTGTGTGTGTGTGTGTGTGTGTGTGGTGTGTGTGTGTGTGTGTGTGTGTGTGTGTGTGTGTGTGTGTGTGTGTGTGTGTGTGTGTGTGTGTGTGTGTCTGTGTGTGTGTGTGTGTGTGTGTGTGTGTGTGTGTGTGTGTGTGTGTGTGTGTGTTGTGTGTGTGTGTGTGTGTGTGTGTGTGTGTGTGTTTGTGTGTTTGTGTGTGTGTGATTAGGGGGGGCGTCTAGCTTAAGTTGTTTAGAATTATCAAGTAAAGAACAAATTAAAATAAGTTCCATTCCATTGGTTAGTTGCCGTTTTATTTGTGTGTGTGTCTGTGCGGGAGTGTGTGTGTGTGTGTGTGTGTGTGTGTGTGTGTGTGTGTGTGTGTGTGTGTGTGTGTGTGTGTGTGTGTGTGTGTGTGTGTGTGTGTGTGTGTGTGTGTGTGTGTGTGCGTGAGCGTGTGAGTGTGCATGCATGCGTGGGTCTGTGTGAATGTGTGCATATAAGCTTGCATGTGTTGGCGTGAGTGTGTGTCTATGCATGCGGGTTTGTGAGTGTGAGTGTGTGTGTGTGTGTGTGTGTGTGTGTGTGTGTGTGTGTGTGTGTGTGTGTGTGTGTGTGTGTGTGTGTGTGTGTGTGTGTGTGTGTGTGTGTGTGTGTGTGAGCGAGCGATAACGAGAGCGAGGGTGTATGTGTTTCAATAACTGCATATGAGTGTGTTCCTATATCTGCAGTACACGTGCTGCTAAATGACACAAGACGATGAGTGCTGTAATGGGACAGTGGGAGTGAGCCCGGTCCACAGCCACAAGACATCTGGGCGTCTCCTCTCCCCTACGTTAGTGTCCCCACACAGACACCCCGACTGGAGGGCCACGACCACCCCACACGGGGACAGTAAGTGGCAGGATGGGAACCATAGGGGCGCTCTGAAGCCCTCCACTCCTATGAGAGCAGCACTGCCCGGGTCTTATGGACTCACATGTTCATTCAACAGTCACTCATCCCACGCAGAAAGCATCACAACAAGGATACAGCGGAGGCCTATACTGCCTGATACAGGCCAGAGAAGTGTACACGATTTACATTATTTTGACTTTTGCAATTACCAATATCAACTAGAGGTTTAATTTAAAGGGAAATATCAAAATAAAGCAAAGGTTCCAAAGTTCTCGCCTTTCATGAGGGTTCTTCTTGGTTCATTCTATGTAGTCTTTCTATATCGTCTCTTTGATAATAGAATTGAATCATTATGGACTTATTTGAAAATGTAAAGATAAATAAAAATCTATGAACAATCATTAATCAACATCTCTGTTGCTCTGACATATATACCTTACCCTTTCCCAGAAGGGAAGAGTGAAGAGAACAAGATGGTCTTAACCCTGATTAGCTGAGCAAACCTTTGTTGCTGAGCACTGTGTGCCGATATGATCAGAGAGGCTCTGGTGGTCGCTGTTAACATAAACACGCACATAAACACAGAGCCACACAGACATGGAAAACACACGCGGAGACGTGGATGTGCATGTGCCCCTGCGCATTCATTCACATACACACGTACACACGTACACACACACACACACACACACACACACACACACACACACACACACACACACACACACACGCACACAAACGCACACATACACATGCAGCCACACACACACACACACACACACAACGCACACACACATGCAGCCACACACACACACATGTACACACACACACACACACATACATGCACACGAACACACACACACCCACACACAAACGCGCACACAAACGCACACACACACATTCAGCCACACACACACAAAAATGCACACACACATGCAGCCACACACGTACATGCACACAAACACACACACACACACACACACACCCAAAAACACACACAAACGCACACATACACATGCAGCCACACACACACACACAAACGCACACACACATGCAGCCACACACACACATGCAGCACACACACACCACACATGTACACAGACACACACACACACACATACACACACACACACACACACACACACACACACACACACACACACACACACACACACACACACACACCACACACACACACACACACACACACACACACACACACACACACACACACACACACACACAAATCAATTCCTTCAGAATTCCAGCAGGCTATCTTGAGTAATCAACAGTTTTTGCCTCAATTACTGCGTTCTGTAATACCATCCATGGCATCGATTTCTGAATAGGATTAACGAACAGTGTTAGGTAACCATACTGGGTATAACAAACCCTTTGGCCATGGAGATAAGATGAAGGATTTGCTCCCTTCACCATGTCAGAAAACTTGAGGTCTAGCCATCAAGTCAACGTTGTTTCCAAATCAATCATCCCATTCAAAGGCAACATTCAAACATCCAGAAACAGGACAGTTGCCCAGTCAAAACACACTCTGGGCTGCTAATGTGGTAACTAACTAATGTTACTAACTATACCTGCAACATAAAGCACCAATAATACTCCTCAACATGGAGAAATAAGCTGTTTTCATCACAGCATCAGTAGGCTATATACAATAACTTTAAATATAAGGCCACACACAACACACAACAAATGGGATTGAATAAATTACAAATACATCATAATATATATATATATATATATATATATACTGTACAGATATATAGATAATGTTGTAATTTATTTGTCATTTAGTTACTCCATTCAGTCCATGAAAAGGAATTTTGCCCATTTTCTGGGACGCATTTTTTGAGTTTCCTTGAATCGGATGAGTGAAATGGTTTTGTTTTGCTGGCTGATTTAAATAAATTACATAATAGAAAAGCAAACAGACAGACGGTTAAACACTGAAACAATCCACATATCTACTCAGATGGTTACCGAATAGGCCCTAATTAATTCAGGCCACACACAAAACAAGCAAAAATACACAAACACACAGCTCCGGGGAGAGAGACCTTCACCGTCTCAGCTCTCCTAATTTGGTTCCCCCGTTTCAACTACCGGTAACCAGAACGAACCTCTACGAACCCTTGTATAAGCACTCCGTTCATCTAGTGAGATCCCTCAAATGTCAACATGAAATATATATCTGCCTGGCATGTTTATTGCCAGGGCATGTTTCTATTAATCTATAATTAAATATATTTCTAATAACGAATAAACCAAAGTTAGGCCTACATAAATTGTGTTCATTCATTTGTGTTTTTATTAGGAATATAATATTTTCAATAGCCTAATAAAATTAATAGTAATGATTTATTAGTAGTATTTTTAATAATTATAATTGTATTAATTCATTTCTAACGTAGGTAGGCCTATATCTAATTGCATGAGCCCGAGAGAGGCCTATCGCGTAGCTTGGGGCCTGCTGAGTGCTGGTTTTCTACTGAGGCCAGTCGAGGTTCGCCCAGGGAGCAAGACTGTCAAGTAGGACTTAATCACAGTTCAGCCCTTATCTCACTCCATGTGACACCACGTTACCTGCGTCTGGGTGAGGCCAAGCTTGGCCGCCAGGTCGGCCCTCTCGGGCAGGGCGAGGTACTGGGTCTGCTGGAAGCGCTGGTTCAACGCCTGGAGCTGCAGGCTGGAGTAGATAGTCCGAGGCTTGCGGATCTTCTTACCCTTCCCGTTAAGCCGGACCTCCCCGTTCTCGATCACCGCGGTCGGCTTCTCGTGCTCTGGGGGGAGGAGGACGGAATAGAATTAACAATGCATCCGGCCGCGGGGTCTCAATACACTGGGAGATGGACGCAGAACGGGGCCGATATTTGAGGCTAGTGGAGTCGACGTTCGAGGCTGTATTCCCGACAGGAGTTAAGGGGGCAGAGAGCGAGGTCCACGCCAATGGGAAGGCAGGTCTATCAGTGTCCCGCATGCAGGCCTGGCTTACTGTGTTCTGCAAACTGGCTGAACTTCCTAAGGGTTTGTCGCTTTAATGTTCGTTATAAAAAAGGCTTTTATTCGCGTTATAATTTTCCGTTACGTTTCGTGCATGCCCGTGCTTGCAGCGTCAAACGAGTCCGGGTGTGACGTTGATCTGGGGAGAGCAGCTGGATGGATGCCAAAGACTCCGTGAAGCTGCTCTCAGTTTAATTTACTGGCAATGGCATTCGCTGCATAAAACTAAGCAGTTGGTCTTTAATGGCGACGAGGAAAACTGTAAACAGTAAGCTATATGCATTTACAGTCATAATATTAATAATAATGATAATGATGATAATAAAATGTAGGCTACTGTAGTCTAATTATTAATAATTAAATAGTCACAAAAACCGTACTGATCATTATAATATCTGTAACTATGATTAGGATAATTATTATTAATAACTAATAATAATCATCAATAATTGTTATTTCCGCGGGATGAATAGTAGGCCTATATGGCAACATCTGTCGGCACGTGTTTTTCGGCCCCGGTACTCGGCGGGAAAAGATACCGACCCTCAGTGTCGAGTTTCTATCGGTCCTTATTGGCTCACTGTGGATCTAAAAGTTAAGGTTAGAAAAATTAAATAGGCATATCTTAATACAATGAAGCTCATTTTAAATGAAGCGCATTTTTACCAGAATGATATCATATGGGTAAAGGTCAGATTTTCCACAGGATTTATAAACACTATTTAGTTAGTCCAGTCCTCCAATGTAATGACTATTTAATGAAAACAGCCTTTCGGAAAGCAGGCTAATTAAGGTACAAATGACATAATGGTTTTTAGACGTGTTTTCTGAGAGGAGACCACGTGATCAGCACATTGTAAAACAAAGTCAATTGGTCGGAATAATTCAGAATTCCTGGAATTAAAGCCTGTTTATAAATAAAAAATCGATCGATTAAACATGCATGTCCATTCAATATTAAAAGGATGATGGTGAATGTAACATTAGGCCGATAAATATAGTTCTGGTCACAGTAGGCCTTGGCATATAAGACATGTAATACACTAAAGCTGCAGCTGTCAACAAAAGGAAAAAAAACCCTCCTATAGGGAGATCATACAAAGCAGAAGTCTAGCCCTAAATCGAATTGAAATTAAAGTGAACCCAACGCCATAGGCCTATGTGTGCATCCTATTAACTGCATATAAATATAATTAATTTAAATGGAATTAAAACATTTAACGTACAAAACGGTGCATGTGCAAAGCCATCTGCACATGTCCTAATAGTTATAAAGCAGCAGCCTCTTTACCATTACTGTCGAGCCTGGAGTGGCCCAGCGCGCCCCCGTGGCCGCTCTGCTGGTAGGGCAGGTAGGCGCCGGGGTGGTGCGCGCTCACGCCGCCGTGGTATGGGTATCCCAGCGGGCGTCCGTAGGACGAGGTCCCGGTGGGGAACGGACTCTCGTGGGACTGCGAGGGCCCCACCCCGTGCAGACTGTGTACCGGATAGTGGTTGTGGGACAACCCGGGCGACGGCTGCTGATGGCCCGGGTGTCCCGGGTACCCGTGTCCGCCGAATTCCAGGAAGGCCGACTTGGACGGGTCTCCGCCGGCCAGGCTGTCCGACATGGAACTCATCGTCATCATCGGATTAGGAGTCCATTAATGCGACAAGTCCTCAAAATCATAGAGTCCCACTGGAGACACGCGCAGACGATTAAAGGTTTCAAAAACAAAAACCCCGACGCGCTCCGTGGAGTCGGGACGTCCCGTAGAGAGGCGGACCCTCACGCACCTCCTCAGTGCCCCCCTTTCCCCTAACTGTCCGGTGCTTACCGCGTCCTCACCGGTTCTTCGGTTGATTGTGGAGGCTATATCTAGTGCGGGATTAGGCAGAAGTGTTCCCGTCAGGTTCACTGCGTGTTGTGCACATGGAAATGAGCAAGCGCGAGCCCCACTTGGCGCACAGCGGGAGCGGGCCGCTGATTGGCTGCTGTGGGTTCCCGCGTCACACCAGCCCGCGGGCTGAACGAGAGACTATTAGGATGGAGTTCACCGTCTCTGGACCGTCTCTGGACCGAACATTAATGCCGGGATGGTTTTCAGGTTCCTGAGCCGGTAAAAATCCACATGCATATTCATTTACACATAATTGGCTGAATAATAAGCGTCATGTCTATTCAGATCAATTTAAATATGTTTTAATTCTAATTGTATTGTAATATAATATTATTTTT
Organism: Melanogrammus aeglefinus; assembly: GCA_900291075.1. Taxonomy (NCBI): domain Eukaryota; kingdom Metazoa; phylum Chordata; class Actinopteri; order Gadiformes; family Gadidae; genus Melanogrammus; species Melanogrammus aeglefinus. The sequence continues at coordinate 66,884 of OLKM01001321.1, read as the reverse complement.
GCTTTTGGTATTTATATATAATATATAAATTGATTTATATTCTTCTTCTTCTTCTTCTTCTTCTTCTTCTTCTTCTTCTTCTTCTTCTTCTTCTTCTTCTTCTTCTTCTTCTTCTTCTTCTTCTTCTTCTTCTTCTTCTTCTTCTTCTTCTTCTTCTTCTTCTTCTTCTTCTTCTTCTTCTTCTTCTTCTTCTTCTTCTTCTTCTTCTAATTAATAAATAATATCATTATTATTATATACAAAAATTAGGCCTAACGATTTTTGGATTTAATTATTTGTTGTATTTGTTCCTTTAGTATACACTTATTACAATATAGCTGTCTGCTCACAGACCCGTTTCAAACTGTGTCTGACCAGCAATAACAACCTGCCACTTAAAAAAAGACACCAGACAATGTGGCCAAAGGTTTTTATTATTTCCATTTCTAATATTTGCGCAGTTAGCGCACTAATCTTGATGGGACTTGACCCAACATCCCTGTCCGTCTGAACTGGCACATCGATGCCTCACGTTGATTGTCTTGGTGCAAACACAAACTCCAATCATTATTCAGATATTATTTGGCACGTCACTGACGATAAAATGCCTACAGAGCTGTCTTGTCTCCTGACATGATCACCGGGTTAGGAGATGTGTGTCGAGTTGGTACGCAAGCCATCCTTAGTGCGTGATATTATCCTGAGCCAATACCATCCCCCTCCTTCTCCTCCTGCTCCTCCTCCTCCTCCTGCTCCTCCTCCTCCTCCTCCTCCTCTCCCTCCTCCTCCTCCTCCCTCCTCCTCCTGTCCTCCTCCTCCTTCCTCCTGTTCCTCCTCCCTCCTCCTCCTCCTCCTGTTCCTCCTCCTCCTCTCCCTCCTGTTCCTCCTCCTCCTCCTCCTCCTCCTCCTCCTCCTGCTTCCTCCTCCTCCTCTCCTTCCTCCTCCTCCCTCCTGTCTCCTCCTCCTCCTCCTGCTTCCTCCTCCTCTTCCTCCTCCTCCTTCCTCCTCCTCCTCCTCCTCCTCCTCCTCCTCCTCCTCCTCCTCCTGTTCTTCCTCCTCCTCCTCTTCCTCCTCCTGTTCCTCCTCCTCCTCCACGCCCTCGTTTGACGGCTCCTTTTATTCAGGGAGAAGCCGTGCCAAGTTCCCAGGACAAAAGGTCAAATGGTACGACTCACCTGAGGGAGGGAAAAGCACCATGAGAACAGGCTGCCTTTCTTCCTTTCCTTCTTTCTTTTTGTCTGTCTGTCAGTCGGTCTGTCTGTCTATCTGTCTGCTTGTCTGTCACTCTGGCTGTCTGTCAGTCTGTCTGTCTGTCTGTTTGCTTATCAGCGTCCGTTCCAATGAAAAAAAAATACATTTTGAATGTAATAACAGGTTTTGTTATTAATAAGGTAAATTAAATCCTACCAGAAATAATATATAGAACATTATTTAGTTCAACCTTGTTCCATAGTAGCACTCGCCCAATATGAGGTTGAAGCAGCCAACAATATGAACAAATTACTCTGCACTCCAAAGATGACTGGAGTAGGCCCACCTTACCCAGAGTCCTGGACTTGATGGAGTAATGAGTAACAAATCACATGTCTGCTATGTGTCCAGATGTAATTGCACGGTGTGGTTTGTCATTACAACCCGGCTTGCATACATGACAGTTTTCTTGGCCTTTTGATGAGTTTCTATGGCGCATGTTTCATTTGACCAAGGAAGGAAGTCATTAAGAGTAAGAGGAAGTAGGATCCCATTCTGACTACAATAGCTTTCTTTTAGCCAGTAGGAGTTTAACTCCTTCTGAACCTGACTAAAGGCTGAAGTGTAGAGGCCTTTTGGGTACGGTAGTAGAGTACATTAGTATATCGTATACCGTATACGGTATACAGTAGACAGAAAGACTGACAGGTGAAA
>OLKM01001321.1:50000-60000 GCA_900291075.1 Melanogrammus aeglefinus | reverse complement strand
CCTCTTCCCCATCCCCTCCTTCAGCCACGGCTGCGGCGGAGGAGGGGTGGGCCTCATCCAAGACCCGGAGCGGAGTCCCCGGGAACAGGAATCTACTCCCTGGACAGACTTCCCTGAAAAGGAAGTGCAATGGATAGGGAACTGTGTCTTGTAAATCAATCTCAACAATGTTGTTTGATTATGAGGAACGGCAGCATATGATTACGTTGAACAGCAACATATATATTGTTCCTTGTTTCGGATATGCACTTTAAAATTGATGCTGAGTGTGGCGGCTGGCCAACAGACACGGGGGGGGCATAGCCCGTCTTGGTGGAGAGGGTTATTTAAAAAAGAATCAATCAATTAATAAAAAAACTTATTTTTTTAAGTAGGTGTGTGTTTAAATTCACAATTAACATTGTAAATAGTCCTGTTCATTCTCTCCTCTCAATATTTATTACAGGTCAATATAAATCGGTGCAACAGTGCACCAAATTGCTGACCCAAGATCTGCACTTTGCAAAATCAATGTAGCCGTTCAGCACCCCCTAATCTGATGCCTTCTGCGTTAAATTAGACCTCTGCTCCAAATGAGTCGAGTGGAGGACTTTGGTCAAAGAGCTTGGGCTAGCCGCTGGCTAGACCAACCTGATATCAAAACCGGAGCAAGCTAGCAAGCTAGCTACAACGTAAACGCAAGACGTCTCCTGTAATTGGTCCAACGGAAAGGTTGGCTTACCACCAATGTTTATGTTCATTCTGTGCAATGGCCTCATTTATTTTCTGTTCATTCTGTGTGATGGCCTAATTGGTGTTATTATTTCTAGCTTTTAGTTTTTGTTCCTCTACAAATGAGTTCCTAACTCATTTGTAACTCGTATGTTATTTGTTGACAATCTTAAGGAAAATGCAGCATCTGTCTCATTTATGGGCATTTGGGATATGTTATAATGCTGATTTGGAAAACCCTGTCAGCATTCAGGAGTTTCTTGATGTAGTGATGCAGCAGTTTTTCACGTTAATTATCATTTCTGTCGGTTTCAATTGATGATTTTTGGTGTGAATTTGAGGGAAAAAAACTTTTTCACAAATCTAGCCTCTTTGCCTGTTAAAGTTCAACAGATTGATGCATTTAAATGTAAAAGACATGCCCACGGACCACCTTGGAGGAATTTGAATCTCCCACGATAGTTTCATAAAATAGGGGTCCCCATAGGGGTCCCCGAACCACATTTTTCATTGGGTGAATATGCGCTCGTATTGCACGGAACGTTACTACTAGCAGCAGCAGCAGCAACGCAAGGCTCAGACACACAACACACACACTTTGCTTGCGATCGCTAGTGCGTGAAGCTGTCAATGGCCATGTTGTCACATGACACACCCCATCACACACGCACACACACAGACCCACACACACACACACACGCACACACACACACACACACACACACACACACACACACACACACACACACACACACACACACACACACACACACACACACACACACACACACACACACACACACACACACACACACACACACACACACACACACACACACACACACACACACACACACACACACACACACACACACATTCTCAGTCACACTCAGACACACACTCACACACACCTCGCCGTCTCGCCTAGAACCCAGAGGTAGTACAGGGAAAGGTTGAAGTGTGTAACTCTTACTCTTGCGTGACCTGTGAACAAGGCCGCCTTAATACACGGGCTTACCTGGGCTGAATACTAATACTTGGCTACTTATGCATTAAGATAACAGCAAGGTAAGTGATATATACACCGCCGTTTAACCACAAGGCCAGCGCTTTACAAAGGAAGAAATAACACGTTAAAACATTAAAAGGACAATCATTAAAAGAAGGAAAATCACTGGGTTGTTAGTAAATAACGTCTCACTTGTCTTGCATAATGTGTCCCGCTGCTAGCTGCCTGTGACCAGCAGGTAGGTCAATTACAGTATTTTAAAAAATTTTAAGTTTAAAGTTTAAAATAACTTGATTATCTTATAGAATTTGTTATAATAGTTATATATACTTTCAGTTAACAGAGAGGGGAATTAAGGTCTAATATAAATCATAAAAATATAAAAACGAATGATTGATTTCAGAGGGGATGACGTCTTCTGAATTCAACCAAAGCAAACGTTTGATCCAACCCAGGTATGGTCCTTGGACACTATTCACATGCCTTCCTTCTGCGATGCCGACGACGTCCTGACAACCCTGAAAATATTGATGTTGGCTCTCTCTCTTTGTCCGGGCTAAAAAAATAAAATACTATCTTCTTAACTGGCCTCCAACAATAACACCGACACTTAAGCAGTGATGTTATCCATCTTGTGTGTGTGTGTGCCTCTGTGCATGTGCGTGTGTGTGTGTGTTTGTGTTTGTGCGTGCGTGCGTCCGTGTGTGTGCGTGTGTGTGTTTGCGTGTGTGCATGTGTTTGCGCGTGTGTGTGTGTGTTTGTGCGTGCGTGCGTCCGTGTGTGTGCGTGTGTGTGTTTGCGTGTGTGCATGTGTTTGCGCGTGTGTGTGTGTGTTTGTGTTTGTGCGTGCGTGCGTCCGTGTGTGTGCGTGTGTGTGTTTGTGTGTGTGCGCGTGTTTTTCGCGTGTGTGTGTGTGTGTGTTTGTGCGTGTGTGTGTGCATGCGTGCATGCTTGTGTATGTGAGTGTCACACCATGTCAGTCCGCGCTGAGCAGTCTCTTCCCCCAACCTGCAACTACGCTCGTATAGCAGACTGAGCGCCAAGCACAACAGACCCGCGATTTGGATGGATGATGATGTTTTAAATCCTCTCTACCTCCCTCTCTCTCTCTCTCTCTCTCTCTCTCTCTCTCTCTCTCTCTCTCTCTCTCTCTCTCTCTCTCTCTCTCTCTCTCTCTCTCTCTCTCTCTCTCTCTCTCTCTCTCTCTCTCTCTCTCTCTCTCTCTCTCTCTCTCTCTCTCTCTCTCTCTCTCTGCCTTTCTCCCTCTCTCCCTTTCTATCCCTCTCTCTCCCTCTCTTGCTCTGGCTCTCATTCTCTCTCTCTCTCTCTCTCTCTCCCTTACTCCCCCTCTCTCCAACTCTCACCCTCTCTCTGTCTCCCGCTCTCGCTCACTCTTTTGCTCTCACTCTCTTTCTCTCTCATCCTCTTCTCTCTCCCTCTCTCTCTCTCTCTCTCTCTCTCTCTCTCTCTCTCTCTCTCTCTCTCTCTCTCTCTCTCTCTCTCTCTCTCTCTCTCTCTCTCTCTCTCTCTCTCTCTCTCTCTCTCTCTCTCTCTCTCTCTCTCTCTCTCTCTCTCTCTCACCATCATTCTCTCTCTCTCACTTTCTTTCTCTCTCTCCAACTTCCCATCTCCAAGTCTTATCACTGTTGTACATCCATCTTTCTTGTGTTTGATTTGATGGGATTTTGTATTATCAAAACAAACACAGATGCTCACGCATATGCACACGTAAAAAACACGCACACACACACACACACACACACACACACACACACACACACACACACACACACACACACACACACACACACACACACACACACACACACACACACACACACACACACACACACACACACACACACACACACACACACACACACACACACACACACACACACACACACACACACACACACACACACACGCACACACACACACACACCCTGACTCCCAGGAGTTGATGAATACCCTGTGTGGATGGGCTGAATTAAAAATAACACTAACGAGAAAGCTCTAATTGCAGTCATTTGTCAGCCTGTCTACGGTTGAACTTGGAGCGCGGTAGAAAGCTGTGTCACATTCTCTCCAAAGTATTAAGACAATGTTTTTTCGTGTGAGCGAGTGAGCAAGTGCATGTTGCATGTTAACCAATGTTTTTCAGTCAGGAGAGAGCGACGGGTCAGGGAGAGAGTGAATGAGAGCATAACAGACAAATGCATTGCTAAATGTGTGTGTTGGTGACTACTCAACAATGCTAGTTTGTTGCTAGACTAGTTAGCTCATGTTATTTGTTGTCAAACTATGTCATTTATCCAAGACAATTATGTTTTTGTGTGTGGTTGAGATCAGATCCCTATTTTAGATGTAAGATGTAGGATAAGATGTAGGATACACTTCTATTCAGCAGTATGAGGTTTTTTAAGTAGTTGTATGACTGTATGCCTGGATGATTCATATAATTAAAAGAGGCTTAGTAAAGCTAATAAACTAAGTTGCTACACATGCTTGTACGTAGTAAATTAAAACCAGTTGTAACTTGTTACTTGCCATTTGTAATACACTATGCATACAGACAGACAGACAGACAGACAGACAGACAGACAGACAGACAGACAGACAGACAGACAGACAGACAGACAGACAGACAGACAGACAGACAGACAGACAGACAGACAGACAGACAGACAGACAGACAGACAGACAGACATAAAGACATGCATGCAGACAGACATGTAGCAATAAATCTTTAACGTCCCTGAGGCCAAAAAGCAAGGTGATTTATTGAGGCAGTGAGGCCGCAAGACAAGCAAAGGCATGGTACACATGACACAACTAAATCCATACCAAATAAAGAGAATTATTGAAATTAAATATAAGAAAACTATTACAAATACATACAGAGTACAAACACGTTTCTAAGTGTGTGTGTGTGTGTGTGTGTGTGTGTGTGTGTGTGTGTGTGTGTGTGTGTGTGTGTGTGTGTGTGTGTGTGTGTGTGTGTGTGTGTGTGTGTGTGTGTGTGTGTGTGTGTGTGTGTGTGTGTGTGTGTGCGCGTGTGTGTGTGTGTGTGTGTGATGGGGTGTGTCTTGTGACAGCATGGCCATTGACAGCTTCACGCACTAGCGATCGCAAGCAAATTAGTCTGCACAAAGAAGCGAAAGTTGTAAACGGTGTCAACTGTTTACTTTATTGGGCTGGGGATTTCTAAAACACTGAACGACTACAACATACCCATTGGTGAAATTGGTGTAATGCATCTACGGAACATGCGTGGGTGTGTCCTTGCATCATCACCTGTCAGAACGGTTTATTACTGAAGGCACCAATGGTAGCCAACAGAGAATACATTCTGGGAAAAGGATCCTTACCCCTACATACATTCATATATCAACCTTATATAAACAATGTGGCCCTCTTCGTTTCCCCGTAGGTATGCAGAACATGTGTGTACGGTCGGGCATGTAGGCCTTTGTGCATCGGTGTGTGTGTGCGTGTGATGTTTGTTGGGGGTGTCTGTGTGTTTGTGGGAGAGAGGGAAGAATCTGTTCAAAGACTTTTCTATCTCCAGTGGGAGGGCGTGGTGCAGTGAGACAAGCCTCAGCCTGTCTGACGTCTAGCTGTGACGCTGCTTATGTTCAATACCTCTAAAACAACTCACGGTTGGCACTGGTGGACTGAAGATTTGTCTGTATTTCTCTTGCATTTGTCCAGAGTGCGTGCCATAGTTATTCCTCTGCGGGCCGAATTCTCTTAGCTGGGGGTGGATTTCAGTGAAAGAGATACATTACATTTACATTAACATTTAGGGCATTTAGCAGACGCTTTTTATCCAAAGCGACTCACAATAAGTACATAGTGCATAGTTATTAAAGAAACATGTATAATTATGCATCTGGTGGGAAAACATCGACCTTTCAGTGACACATAATCAAGAGCAACAGGTTCTGTTCACGGTGCAAGTCTCGCCCTCGGTCCAACCTGTCCATAGAGGACAGCTTTTATACCATACGAGACTAGATACACATAAAGCCATACAGACACTTCTAAACACTCACAGTATAAGAGTAGATACATGTCAAGTCATTTATCAACTCGTCCACGTTCAAAGTTTTAGAGTAGATACATGTCAAGCCATTTTTCAATCTCTCATTCACTGTGTAAGAGTAGATACATATGAAGCTATGTATCAACTCCTCCATATTCACAGTATTGGAGTAGAGACGTGTTAAGCTATGAATGAACTTCTTCTCCTGGACCCGTAGAGAGTAACCGTACGGAGGAATGGACATTTAATTTAGGGCTGATGATTATTTTCGTTGGCGATATAGCTATTGATTTAACTTTTTTTTTAACAAGAACATTTATTTTCTGACAGCTTAGGACATTTATTAATCATTCAAATAATTTCATAATGATCTCCAACAGACAAATTAAACAAAATACTCAAACCGATGGTGATTTAAACACAGTTGTTATTAAAGCGAGGGTAGGCCATTTGGGGAAAGCAACGTGAGAGCTGGATGTTGAACTTATCCAACCTGAAAAACCCCATCGCTTGCTTCAGTCCTTGGTCCAAAGCCACTCCCCAGAAACACAAGACCAGGTAGCTAGCTTTAGCATTCGGTCTTCCTAGCCTGGACAAGCACTTATTTAGAGGATTAAATTATAATGTCGTTTCACACTTTTCTAAATCCAAGATAAACAAGTGTAGCGAATCTCAGTTTGCAGATAAGGATGATTATGATAAGTGGGTGTGACTTCATTCACATGTTAACCAAAAGTATGCTATCATCGTCTTTCGGAGAAGGTTGATATCCAAAACAAAACCTTTGCGACACAACTGCTCACCGTCATTACCCAACATGTATTCTTATATATATTTATTTTACTATGAAAGTATTCACATCACTGGACTGGGATCATGGGAATTAAATTAAATTCTATACATTTCATATTTCATGAGTCCGTTGAATATGTATGAAGCTGCTTGACCAGCTCTCTTGACCAGGAAGTGATCCCACCAGACGCCCGTATTTGGGGGGCCGTGCTGCGAATGAATCACATGGACTGGGCTACTGGACCAGATTAGCTCAGTCTATTGGCTGACCACCCATACGGAGAAATACACACAACCATGTACACACACACACACACACACACACACACACACACACACACACACACACACACACACACACACACACACACACACACACACACACACACACACACACACACACACACACACACACACACACAGACACACAGACACACACACACCACAGACACACACGCACGCACGCACACACACACACACACACACACACGCACGCACGCACGCACGCACACACACACACACACACACACACACACACACACACACACACACACACACACACACGCACACACACACACACACACACACACACGTGCACAGTGGCTCCAGGCCCTGCAATCACTAGACCCTATATGGTAGACCTGACCTTGATTCACCTCTGATGGGATTTGCTGGATCCCGCCCCCTCCTCCTGCAGATGTGTGTGTGTGTGTGTGTGTGTGTGTGTGTGTGTGTGTGTGTGTGTGGTTGTGTGTGTGTGTGTTGTGTGTGTGTGTGTGTGGTGTGTGTGTTGGTGTGTTGTGTGTGTGTGTGTTGTGTGTGTGTGTGTGAGAGTGTGTGAGTGAGTACTAACCACTGGTGTGGATGTTTCACTCTTTGTGATTGTTCTCCTGCTGGTTTAACAGGACCAGCGGGCTGTCTGCTGAGCCTATATTTTCTTTATTGTGTGTGTGTGTGTGTGTGTGTGTGTGTGTGTGTGTGTGTGTGTGTGTGTGTGTGTGTGTGTGTGTGTGTGTGTGTGTGTGTGTGTGTGTGTGTGTGTGTGTGTGTGTGTGTGTGTTTGTGTGCATGCATACAGGTTTTTTTATTATGTGTGTGTGTGTGTGTGTGTGTTGTGTGTGTGTGTGTCTGTGTGTGTGTCTGTGTGTGTGTGTTTGTGTTTGCATGCAGGTGTGTGTTTGTCGGTTGGTCTGCGTGTCTTCGTGTGTCTGCATGCATCTGTTTGTTTGTGTGGGTGTGTGTTTGTGCGTGTGTTTATGTGTGTGTGTGTGTGTATGTCTGTGTGTGTGTATGTCTGTCTATGGGTGTGTGTGTGTATGCGTGTGTTTATGTGTGTGTGTATGTCTGTCTATGGGTCTGTGTGTGTGTGGTATGCGTGTGTTTGTACACGCGTCCGTGTGCGTTTGCTGCATGCGTGTGTGTCTACCGTGGTCAGGTCTTTCGGTGGAAACAGCTGGGGGGAAACTGACACTTTTCCCCCCATAAAGCGTCTGTGAGCGGGGGAAGCGCCTGGCAGATCGTCTCCTGGTCTGGTTTATGGGCTTCGGGTTGTTCTCTGGTCTGGTCTTGAATTTATGAATCCAGGAACGCACCATGTTGTCAAGCGTGCACACATTTAAATGGCATTCTAGAACCAAAGCTAGCCTTGCATACTAAATAAGCACCTTTTTTTATCAAAGTCTATTTTCCGTTGTTATATTTTGAGCCTGCTAGCTTCCTCCATGGTGCATCTCTTTACAGATATACAAGCAAGCACCATTTTTTTGCGAGAAAACTCAACAGGAAAAGCATGTTCTGGATCCTTTTATGGGAGGAAAAAGCTCCCAGTTCCCACCTCAAGGTGTTTCCACTCGTTGTTTAACAAATCTCAGTCGGCTAGTATCCCTCATATTCTTCAGCAACTGTTCGGCAAAGGTTTAGTCAAAGGGCACCCAAACAGTGCAGCAGTCATAGCCACAAAACAGAGTGTCACTAACTAAAATCTAGTCGTTTAACTACTAGAAAAAGGCGCAAAAGGCAATTTAAGTTAATAATTACTGATTATTGTCATGGTTGCTTCCTCAATATTTGCTTGATTCTGAAACAGAAAATCCATCTAGATGATTTGAGTTTCCAACATCATTAATATCGGCAGTGGTTCAGTTGGTTTCCAGTTTATTACTGTTCCACTCCCCTCGATGATGCATTAATAGCTACCATATTATTCAATGCACGCAGAAGTTTTATGAGGTGCAAAATTTTTTGCGCGTGTTTAACAGCCTGATCAGAACCACGGTTCCCAGATTAATGTTTTCCCTTTTTTACAAATCCTAGTAAACCACACTGACCTTTACCCATATGGTACGGCTTCTGGCTGAATGTAATAAACATTGCTGATGTAAAGCAGAGGGCCCATATCAGTCTGAGACATTCTGCGCCCCTTTATTCTGTCTGGCATCAGGGAATGTGTTCAAAGCAGTCAGTGGCTGCAAACTAAGTGTAAGTAGTTTTGCGTTGGGTGCACTCTGCTGTTGGACTGGCATTCAGGCTATAGGCTCCATGGGTCTTACACACGCTGAAACGCTCCGATAAAAGAACTAGAAGAATATCTAAATAACATATAAAACCTGACACTGTGTAAAAATATGATGAAGCAGTTTCTTCTCAATGTTCGGTCTTTCGGCGTTGCACCATATGGGTACAAAATGCGAAATACAAGAGTGACATTTTGACTTTGGGTACAATCAGTTTACGTAGACGGACCAGTTCCAAAAGTAGGCGTGGTCGATCCTACTTGGCTCCTCCCACTCTTACCTCGGCATTGCTGCTCCGTCGAGGGGAGGGGGGGGCTGGGGGGGAGGGTTGGGGGGAGGGTTGGGGGGAGGCTTCCCCTGAGCCAAGAGCAGATATCTGACGGAGACCTGGGAGGTGTCTGCTTCTCTCCCAATTATGGAGGTGGTGGAGTGTTGTGTGTGTCTGTGTGTGTGTGTGTGTGTGTGTGTCGGCAAACACTACCAACAATGGACAACCACCTCCCACCCCCTGTCTCAAGTGCTTCCAAATGTCCTCCCCTCCTCTCCCTCCCCGTCCTCCTCACCCCCTCCCTCCCTCCCTCCCCTCTCCTTCCCCTTCCTTCGTCCTCTCTCTCTCTCCTCTCTCCTCTGCCCCCTCAGCTCCTCCTCCCCTTCTCCTTCGTGACCCCTCCCTCCCTCCTCTTCAAGCCTCCCTCTCTCTCCTCACCTCCCTCCCTCCCCTCCCTCCTTCCCCTCTCTCCTCCCTCTCTTCCCTCCCCTCCTCTCTTCTCCTCCCTCCCTCCCTCCCTCTCTCCTCCTCCTCTCCCTCCCTCCTCCCTCCCTCTCCTCCTCTTTCCCTCCCCTCTCCCTCCATCCCTCCCTCCTCTCTCCCTCCCTCCCTTCCCCTCCCCCTCCTCCCTCCTCCTCTCTCTCCCTCCCTCCTCTCCC
>OLKM01001321.1:37500-47500 GCA_900291075.1 Melanogrammus aeglefinus | reverse complement strand
TGTGTGTTTGAAGCAAGCAGGTGGAAAGCTTGGCAAAAAGAAAAAAAAAAGGAAAAAGTGATCAAGAGAGGGAGTCCGAGTAAATATAGACGATTTGGAAATTAAAGCTGCGTCTAAAACATATTCGTACAGTTTGAAGTGTTCCACATTGCTTTATATGTTTTTTCCAATCCCCAACCCACGCTCCTCTACAGTCATTCACTATATAAATAGGATGCAGGAATCATATTTTAGCTGACCTTAAATAAGCGAAACATACCTAGAATGTAAGACTATAATAAATTAACATGTGTACCTTTCTGACCGCAAAAGTTGTATTCATTTTGCAGTCTGCAGAAGTCCGAGCATTTGTTCTCTCAACACAACTAGCTAAACAGTAAATTAAACAAATGAACATTAAAAAAAAGCCTTTTTTTAATATTCCATCCATACGAACGAAACCCAAACCCCCTTTGAGTCGGTCCAGGTTCAAGGGTGAAGAGGCCCTCCCTATTTTTAGCGCCCCGTCCAAAATGGCCGACCATTGGGCCCGGGGGGGTCAGGTGTCGGGGGTCAAGGGTCGGCGGGCTGAAACGAAAGTTTATTTTTGGTGCAAACAAGGCGGCTATTTAGGGCTACATGAAGAGATTGGTCAGATAATTATACCAGCTGCCGGTCGCCCACCCACTACACCCCCCCCCCCCCCCCCCCCCCCCCCCCCACAGCGGTCAATTGCAGCCATATGTGACGAGACTAGGGGGTCTCCCTGCTGCCCACATCTGTGAACATGTATGTGTGTGTGCGTGTGTATGTTTGTGCGAGTGGGTTTGTGTATGTGTACATGTGTGTGTGTGTGTGTGTGTGGATGTATGTTTGTGCATGTGTATTTGTATGCGCGTGTGTGTGTGTTTGTTTGTTTGTGTGTATGTGTGTGTGTGTTTGTGTGTGTGTGTTGTGTATGTGTGTTGTGTGTGTGTGTGTGTGTGTGGATGTATGTTTGTGCATGTGTATTTGTATGCGCGTGTGTGTGTGTTTGTTTGTTTGTGTGTATGTGTGTTTGTGTGTTTGTTTGTGTGTATGAGTGTATTTCTTTGTGAGTGTGTGTGTGTGTGTGTGTGTGTGTGTGTGATGTATGTTTGTGTAGGTGTATTTGTATGTGCGTGTGTGTGTGTATGTATGTTTGTGTGTTTGTGTTTGTATGTGTGTATGAGTGTATTTCTTTGTGAGTGTGTGTGTGTGTGTGTGTGTTGTGTGTGTGTGTGTGTGTTTGTGTGGGAGAAACTGTGTGCTACTAGTTTATGCGCACAGTGCATTTATGTGTACGTGTGTTGCGTCGTTTCCTTAGGTTCAATTTTTGTGTTGTAGGCATAAAACTCTGTAACAGAGGCAATGAAGTATGCACTCACTCCCCTGGCCCTCAGAACTTGTGGTACCCCCCCCAACCCCCCCGATGTAGCCCCCACCCCCCCACAGTCGCACCACCACCCGGGAGAGGCTGCGGCTCTGAGCTCCTGCGGTAAGGACGGGTCGTCTCACTGGCTGGAAGGTTGCTGGTTCCATCCCCGGCTCTGGTCCCTTGCATGGTGGACGTCGCGTGTGAGATTGTATTTGTGACTGTCAACAGGTGCATGAATGAGTGGATGAATGTGTGGATGAATGTGTGTATGAATGTGTGTATGAATGTGTGTAGGAATGTGTGAATGAATGTGTGATGAATGTGTGTATGAATGTGCATATGAATGTGTGCATGAATGTGTGGATGAATGTGTGTGTGAATGTGTGTATGAATGTGTGTATGAATGTGTGTATGAATGTGTGTATGAATGTGTGATGAATGTGTGTATGAATGTGTGTATGAATGTGTGTATGAATGTGCATATGAATGTGTGTATGAATGTGTGTATGAATGTGTGTGTGAATGTGTGTATGAATGTATGTGTATGAATGTGTGTATGAATAGGTGAATGAATGGGTGTATGAATGGGTGATTGAATGTGGGTCAGGGTTACGGTTAGATGCGTTGTAACTTCACTTTAACTGTCTTAGCGTAGCGCTTTTAAACCGATTTGATGTCGAATCCAATCATTACACATCGTGAAAACAATTCAACACAATACAATACAGCCCCAAACAATACAACACAACACTTTTTTGTTGTTTGTTCCACACAGAGTGGAAAACAGCCTTTCTCCACTCGGCATATCCATAAACACACACGAATCCACAAGAAAATCCACATGAAATGGACACGTGAAAATAAACCAAAATATTAAACGTAACAACATGGTGGCGATGACGGGTGTTGTGCAGAACACACACCTCTGAGATGGCCCCCCTCTCCCCCTCTCTGCTCCATGTGTTTAACACTGACAGGTGGGGTAACGGGCACCCCCATCCACCAGTTGGGTCAGGGGAGAAGGCCCTTTTCCGCCTGGGTTTGGCGGGGTCTGAACCCCGACCGTACAGCACGGCGGCGGGGGGCTCAGGGGGGGGGTTCCTGCGGTGGGCCGCGGAGCCTCTTAAAGTGGGAGCTATGTTGAGTATAACCAGCTGTGCACCCACTGAACCAGATAATTGGGTTGAAATAAAACTTATCCAAATGAAGGCTACCATCGCGTCGGGTAATCATACCCGAAACCGTTGGGAAATACCTGGAGAACACACACGCGCACGTACGCGCACACACACACACACACACACACAACACACACACACACACACACACACACACACACACACACACACACACACACACACACACACACACACACACACACACACACACACACACACACTCACACACACACTCACACACACACACACACACACACACACACACACACACACACACACACACACACACACACACACACACACACACACACACACACACACACTCACACACACTCTCACACACACACACACACACACAAGCGAAAGAAAAGTCCCCTAAAAGACCGTGTGTAGCTCAACGAAGCAACTGTAAAAGTTCCCACGAGTATCAAAAGTTGGAGGGATTGATGGTGGTGTTCGTGTGTCTTGGAAGCCATGTTTATTTAAATGTTTTCTTCATTCTCTCTCTTTTCTCATCCTCATTCACACTCTCTCTCTCTCTCTCTTTCTCTCTTTTTTTTGCTCCTTTTCTCTCTCTCTCCTCTCTCTCTCTCTCTCTCTCTCTCTCTCTCTCTCTCTCTCTCTCTCTCTCTCTCTCTCTCTCTCTCTCTCTCTCTCTCTCTCTCTCTCTCTCTCTCTCTCTCTCTCGCCTTCTCTTTCTCTTGTTCTCTCTCTCTCCCTCTCTCTCTCTCCCTCTCTCTTCCCTCTCCTCTCTCTCTCTCTCTCTCTCTCTTCTCTCTCTCTCTCTCTCTCTCTCTCTCTCTCTCTCTCTCTCTCTTCTCTCTCTCTCTCTCTCTCTCTCTCTCTCTCTCTCTCTCTCTCTCTCTCTCTCCTCTCTCTCTCTCTCTCTCTCTCTCTCTCTCTCTCTCTCTCTCTCTCTCTCTCTCTCTCTCTCTCTCTCTCTCTCTCTCTCTCTCTCTCCCTCCCAGTGTGTGTCTTAGTGGCCTGATGCGGTCTTGTTCTTGTACTGTCTTGTACTTGTACTGTCTTGTATCTCTCTCCACCATCATGGTCAAGAACCAAGTCACATTCTGAGCAAGGCAGGAATCAGTAGCAGAAGTTCCCCGAGTAATTTGCTGTAGTTGTTAAGCAACCAAGAGTCAAAGAGGGAATATTTACACATGCACAAGGATGAAAAAAAAATGAACAAATAAATGAATAATTGAAAGATTTGTTACTGTAACCATGGCAAAGAACCGAAAACTTTGCAATGGGTTCAGGATCTATTAAGATCCATCGCCGACATTTTGTTGAAGTGGACATCATTCCTGGACTGTGAGCTGTCATCAGTTGCTAGGTGACTTTCACCACGCAGGTCTGCAACAAAATGGCAGCAAGCCGTCATTTGAAAATAAATGCAGAGTGGAACAACTGCTTGGAACCTCGATTCATGTGATAGCAAACTAGTACTTGTAAAGTATGTTTTTAAGCAACAAGCAATTGCCTCATTCAAGTCTTATGATTAGCTTTATATTATTCTAAGAAGCTATAGCAGTAAATAAATATACCTGTAAATAAACGGGTAGTTTTGGAGATAATTCGATCATATATTGAGCCAGGGCTGCTGATTGGCTGGCAGTATTGCTGGTTGCGTTGGGCCGTGCTGCGTGGCAGCGTGTTGCGCTGCGGCGTATTGCGGTGCGGCGTGTTGCGTTGCGTTGTGTAACATTGCGTTGCGTTGTGTGTGTGTGGAGGCAGGCTCCATGCTCCCCTGCCCGCTGATGCCTATCAACACAGAGATGGCTGGCCTCAGTAGCTGGAGCTTCCGCAATTACATGACCCCCCCCCCCCCTCCTCTCTCCTCCCCTCCTCCCCCTCCCCTCCCCTCCTCCCCCCTCCCTTCCTCCTCCCCCTCCCCTTCCTCCTCCTCCCCCCTCTTCCTCATCCTCCTCCTTCTCCCCCTTTCTTCCTCCCCCAGGAGCATGTGCATCGGGGTATGAT
The DNA here is from genome assembly GCA_900291075.1 of Melanogrammus aeglefinus. Lineage (NCBI taxonomy): Eukaryota > Metazoa > Chordata > Actinopteri > Gadiformes > Gadidae > Melanogrammus > Melanogrammus aeglefinus. Next base: position 42,967 of record OLKM01001321.1, on the reverse strand, counting down.
GATACGTGAGTGTGTTGTGTGTGTGTGTGTGTGTATGTTAAACATCCTTTAAATCAAACCCCCTTCCCTGTACATGCACACGGATAAACGCACACACACACATACTCAACCGCACACTCCTATGCACACACGTACCCACGTACACACACACACACACACACATAAACATAAATACCCACAACTCCTCCCCCCCTCCCACATGGAGGCACACGATATCCCCGGCCAGTCCCGGTTGGCATGGCGACGAAAGACGACCCACTGAGGCTGAGACTGAGGCTGAGGTTGAGGTTGAGGCCGGGAGGCAGCAGCGACCGCCGTCATGTCATCAGCTGCCTCTTATCCCCCTAGTGGCATTCATCCTCACACACTGGATGTGTGAGGATGTATATTTGATACATATAACATACATGTGTCTGTTGTATGCTAAATACATATCCAATAATGCTGTGAGGGCCGATGAAGTGATGAAGTGAAGGAGTAATGAACAGAATACCGGGGGAGTATTGAGTGTGTGTGTGTGTGTGTGTGTGTGTGTGTGTGTGTGTGTGTGTGTGTGTGTGTGTGTGTGTGTGTGTGTGTGTGTGTGTGTGTGTGTGTGTGTGTGTGTGTGTGTGTGTGTGTGTGTGTGTGTGTGTGTGTGTGTGTGTGTGTGTGTGTGTGTGTGTGTGTGTGTGTGTGTGTGTGTGTGCGTGCACCTGCCTGCCTGTGTGTGCATTCAGCTACAAATATTGAATGCATCGAATAGATAGCCAACCAAGGATTAAGAAAGTGTAAGAGGCCTATACTATTATAACGTATATATTCCCAAATGGGGGAAGAAAAAGCCAACAAGATTCCTAACTTCCAAGCATTCTCTTATCCCAGGATGCAGTTAGGGTCGATGAAGTGATAAACAGTATCTGAGGGAGTACAAGGAAAAGACGCAGAAATTGAAATGGTAGTGTGTGTGTGTGTGTGTGTGTGTGTGTGTGTGTGTGTGTGTGTGTGTGTGTGTGTGTGTGTGTGTGTGTGTGTGTGTGTGTGTGTGTGTGTGTGTGTGTGTGTGTGTGTGTGTGTGTGTGTGTGTGTGTGTGTGTGTGTGTGTGTGTGTGTGTGTGTGTGTGTGTGTACCAGTTTGTGTGCACTGTGTAGGTGGGAGGGGGGGAGGGAGCTATCCCCGACACCTGTTCTTGCAACATGGAAGGCATTTCACACGCAAAGATAAGACAATTTTATTTGTTTTATTATTTCACATTTTTTATTCCATTTTATTCTTCATTCTCAGCCCTGATAAAACAAGGCTCCGGCCTCATAGCCGACTCCTGGCACATACGTGCGTTTTCTTCTGACAAAAGAGGAGAAAGCATCTGGTAGCACTTCTCCGTAATTGCTGGAGGGGGGAAAAAAACCTGAAGATCTGAGAGAGAAAATTCCGGCGTGTTTTCCCTTCATCCCGTCTCCCTCCCCTCGGTCCGTGCGACCCACAGCTCGACGACTCACACCAAGTCTGAATCGACGGCGTGGAGTGGTGGCTGCCTGGTGCGATCCACGCGGCGCAGTTGACGTGTGTGTGTGTGTGTGTGTGTGTGTGTGTGTGTGTGTGTGTGTGTGTGTGTGTGTGTGTGTGTGTGTGTGTGTGTGTGTGTGTGTGTGTGTGTGTGTGTGTGTGTGTGTGTGTGTGTGTCTGTGAGTGTGTGTCTTTGACTGCGTGTCTTGCAACTTATTTTTGAGGATTTTTTTACGAATCGTTACTGAATTGGGTTGTGTTTGTGTGTGTGTGCGTTTGTGTGTGTATTCATATGTGTGTGTGTGTGTGTTTGTGTTGTGTGTGTGTGTTGTGTGTGCTTGCGTGTGTTTGTATGTGTCTGTGTGTGTGTTTGTGTGTGTGTGTGCGTAGTGTCACTTATTTTTGATGTAACGAATCATCTCTGAATTGGGAAGTGTGTGTTCGTTTGTGTTCGTGTTTGTGTGTGTGTGTGTGTGTGTGTGTGTGTGTGTGTGTGTGTGTGTGCTGTGCTTGCGTGTGTGTGTGTGTGTGTGTGTGTGTGTGTGTGTGTGTGTGTGTGCGTGTGTGTTTCTGCGTGTGTGTGTATTGCAACTTAATTTTGCTGTTGTAACGAATCATCTGTGTGTGTGTGTGTATTGTAACTTAATTTTGCTGTTCGTAACAAATCACCTCTGAATCGGGATGTCTGTGCGCGCACATGCCAGTGTCTGTATATGCGTGCGGGTGTGTATTTAATTTGTGTGGACATGTTAGTGTTCCTATAGACCTAAATGATGAGGAACGGTTTCTTCATTCTAATTCCCCTAAATAGTCTTGGATCAGCTTTCGGTTATGATTTCCGGTGTAATAGCTGTATGAGTGCGTGTTGTCCTACCGACATCAGTGTTATCCATTACGGGAAGAAGCTGTGTTCAATCTGAACCGCGTTAAACTGGTCACAGCAGTATCTGCAGTAGCAGAGTGGACCGCGATGGCACAAACCGCTAACAAGACTCTTCCTGCTAACGTGGTGACATTACTGCCTCACTTCCTCGCGTCTGAGATAGATAGCCCTTCCAATCAATCAGTAAGAAACCATCAGAGTAGGCTGCAGACACAGATGGTATTTTCACTTTGTAGCGTATTTTATCATTGCAGGTAAAGTTAGGTTAAAGTAGGCAAAACTTACAAAAAACTAAATGTGGCCCTTTTCTTGTGAAGTCCACGGTGTGACGGTTCTTAAGTGGGTTGTCTTCCATACTTTCTCCAATGGTGACCTCAGCAGTGACCGGCAATTAGTTTAGAAACAAACGAGGTCCCTGGAGACAGTTGATTTAATAGAAGGTCTTTAGTTAATACTTGATTTTCTCCATTTAAAACCCATTCAGGGAAAACCAAGCCAGCTGATTCCCGTCGCCGTGCTGTGATTCCATTAGCCGTCAGACGCTTCCCTTAGCCGTCAGACGCTTCCCTTAGCCGTCCTGCGGTCCCCTTAGCTGTCCTATGAACCCCTTAAACCCTTAGCCGTCCCTTAGCCGTCCTACCGTTCCCTTAGCGGTCCTGGTCCTGCGATCCTGGTGGTTGGCTTGTGAGGAATGCATGATGGGTAAATTGGTTAGCATTGCTGGGGATCTGGTGGATAAATGGAAAACCCCAAACCTCAGCGTAACAAGCGTTTGGTTTCTGGTATTTCTTGTGTGTGTCCGTGATAGGCTGTTGATGTTAATCACCCTAAGTGCCGTTTGAATCATGCTTGATCAGAGGCTTATGGGCGAAGGCAGGCCTGGCTTTCAACCTGCTGTTAAACTCACAAAACACTCCAAACAAACACACACACACACACACACACACACACACACACACACACACACACACACACACACACACACACACACACACACACACACACACACACACACACACACACACACACACAGACGCACACATAGACACATAAAAATTAAATGCATTAATACACAAGACACAGACACCCACAAACACACACATTCCTACACACACAGACGCACATGCATACAGACACATAAAATCGAATGCATTAATACATGTGTCACACACACACGCACACGCACACACACACACAGCACACAGCACACACACACACACACAGACACACACACACACACACACACACACACACACAGACACACACACAGACACACACACAACACACAGACACACACACACACACACACACACACACACACACACACACACACACACACACACACACACACACACACACACACACACAGAGAGACAAGCAGACAGACACATAAATACATATGCATTTAAATACACACTAAACACACACACACAAACAAAGAGAAACTGACACATAAATACACAAACATTGAATAGACACTGCATATACACACACAAACACACGCACGCACGCACACACACATATACAATACACACAAACACACACACAAACAAAGAGAAACTGACACATAAATACACAAACATTGAATAGACACCGCGTATACACACAAAAACACACGCACGCACACACACACAGACACACACACACACACACACAGACAAGCAGAAGACAGACACATAAATTACACGTGCATTTAAATACATTCTACATAAACACACACAAACACACACACGTACACAGACACACATACACGCCGATAGACACTTCGCCCCACACAGGCGCTCGGTAGTACACAAGCCTGAAATCGCCAAAATAAATACTTTGAACCCACACGGAACCACATTTCACCAACACAGGCAACCTCACCGCAAGGCCACCCGGACAGTGCGTCTAAACCTGCCAGCCCCACTCACTCTAATTTGATGTATTTATGTTTTAAAGTCTACGTGAGCCACCAGGGTGGTGGCTTGGCAGGATGGCACAGCCTGCCTTTCTGTGGGTGCCTCAGATGGCTGAAGCTGGGTGGTAGTTGGGTGGCAGTTGGGTTTCGGTGCGGGGGGGGGGGGTGGTGTGGGAGTTGGGGGGGTTCATGTGCCCACAAGCTGTGAGGCTGTTGAGGGTGGGGTGATTAGGTGGATTAAGGAGATTTATCTACCTGTCTGGGTGTAGGTGGGTATCAAACTGAGCGAGCTCATCTGGATTTTAGGCCGTTTAAACGTGGTAACACGTTCAGAGTAGCTGCCACTTTGAAGCAATAATAAAGAGGTAGGAATGAGGAGAATTAAGAGAGAATAACGCATTGTTAGAATTAAATAGAATTGATAAGAGTTGTTCCAACAATCAGTAGTAAGCAATTTATAATCAGATATTTATTATTAATAAGATAATGGTGTTTATAAGATCATTTATAAAGTGTAAGTTGATGACTTGCAAACTATTCACAATGTGTTAATAACCCTTTATAAGCACTTAATAATGAACCCATTACTTCAAGTAGTTAAAACCATTAGTTAAGAATTCTGTATGGGCTCGTCAGCGAGAACTACTACGTCTTATGTTACATTTCCAGACCATAAATCTAATTTATAAATGCTTAGATAATTGTCACTGTAGATAAGATCACAACCAATAATTAGCCAATGCTTTTTCTAATGACCTAAACCAATGAGGAACTGCAGCATTATTACGTTTTTATAAAGCATTATGCACACATTGTAAATAGTTTGTTAAACATGAACTTAGCTAAATTATCTTACAAACCATTATCAAATTATTATTGTTATTACAAGTACAGGATCATTTCAATATTTTATTCTGAGTTACAGTAATTATAAAGTAAAGGTTTCAAATAGTATATTGTCGCATGACCTTCTGATTAGAAAAAACACACCGCACGCATACACACGCGCACGCACGCACACACACACACACACACACACACACACACACACACACACACACACACACACACACACACACACATAAAGACACGCACACGGTGTGGGATCTGTCTAATTAGAGAAGCCGCAGAGCTCTAATCCAAGCTGTCCACTCGCCCCCTCGGTGAGAGGAACCGACTACACGGTGACCACCTAGAG
>OLKM01001321.1:7500-32500 GCA_900291075.1 Melanogrammus aeglefinus | reverse complement strand
ACCTAGGGGTGCCCTGAACTACTATTGCTATTGCTGAAATGTCTACTGAATGCCTTGAGGAGTGTCAGTGTTTGAATATGTGAATGTTTCGGATGGAATGTGCATGAGGTTGTTTTTGTAGGCACGAGATCAGCATGTTTTGCATGCACCCGTCAAATTCATAATTCTGCCTGTTTTGGTGTCTTAGGATGACTTATGCCCGGACTCCCAGTGCTGGCCTGATAACTGGCCAGCACCTAAGGCCGGATCCTCCACAGAGGGCATTGGGCGAGTTCCCGGGGGCACCAGCCAGGTGGTTAGTAGAAAAGCCAACCGTTACCAAGGGCGTTTATTTGAGGACATTCGGGGGTTCTGAAACTCTGCGGGGCCTGTGTAACCGGTGTGATCTCTCCTCCTCTTGTGCTCACACAAAAAGCATGCATGCCAAGTAGAGCTGCTGCTTTAGTCCCAGTTCCTGTAACCACGACGGTCATGCCAGGGGCGTTTCTAGGTTTCATGAACATCCGAGGCTTAGCCCAACGGGAAATTCTGCCTTATTGTGCATGCAATTTTTTTTTAATAATGCTTAACCTAAATAAACAAAACATGCCACTTTTTTTTTTTTTCAATTATAGTTTTAAATAGCTACCTGGCTGCTGTGCTGCATATCCCCAAAAATGTATAGTTCCATTCAAGTTATTTCATTTACATTTACATTTAGGGCATTTAGCAGACGCTTTTATCCAAAGCGACTTACAATAAGTACATTTGTCATAAGAAGTGCAACAATATATCGCTGTCGGTACAGATTTTCAGAGTAATTTCAGAGTAAAATCAATAAATGTGAGACAGACCTAACCCATATATATATATATATATATATATATATTATATATATATATATATACATATATAGTATACAGTATATATATATATGTATGTATAGTATATATATATATATATATATATATATATATATATATATTATATATATATATATATATATATATATATATATATATATATATATATTATATATATATATTATATATATTTCGCATTCAATGCGATTTCAAAAAACATTCTCGCTCATGTTGCCAAAGACGAAATAACATAAACATAAGATAACACTTGTTTTTACTTTATATTTGTGTTGTATTGAATTTTGGGAAGTAAGCTGAGTGTTTAAAGTGTATCATAATCTAGCTAGCTTTGTGTTAATACACTCAGTTTACTAGCTAAATGCGATCAAACAATTAAATACAATACAAATATAAAGTTAGCAACGTTAATTAATGTAATTTGTAAAATAAGTGTTGTCTGTTTAATGATAGTTGCGTCTTGTGACGCTCAATGAATGAGCGCAAATGTTCATGAAACTTTCTACGTCATCAGCGATTGTTTGTTGCCAGGAAACGTTCGACACGATCGTCCATTGCCAGGCAGGTTTGGAATTTTCGAACGCGGATTACGTAGGCGTTACAATTTTCGCCCCCGGTACAATTTTAGTGTGACAACGCTACTGCTTCATGCCGATAGCAAGTTGTTCTCCATGGTGCCGCCCTTCTGATGGTGGATTGACTGGTTTGCCTGCAGTGCTCATGTTTACTGGGAGGGAGAACATGTTACTGATGCAGTTGACTGTAGCCTTCATTTAAGATAGATGGGGTTTATTTAGGTATGTGTTAAGATGTGGTTTATTACATGTATTATTAGGTTAGAGATGGTTCAAGTTCAAGTATTAGGTTAGAGGTTTAGGTATTAGGTTAGTAAGGTTACATGGACGGGGTATAATGTTAGAGCTCATTTAGTTAGGTTCAAAAGTTCCACATTTATGAAGGGCATTAGGGTATAGTGAAGTTTAATTATTAGGTCAGAGTGTTAAGTTTAAGGAGGCCTATTAGGTTTCCATAAGTTAAGGTATTAGGTGACACATGGTTAATTCACAGTATTAAGTTATTCATAGTTAAAAGTAAAGTATGATTTAATAAACCAAGTGTTACTAGAAGTGCAATCGCCACCCATCAGGTATTAGTGATTGAAATTGCGATGCGATCCATTTAGAGTTGACTGCTTGGCACACTTGACGCCATGTCATACAATGCCTCTTGTTTTCTGACTGGGAGAGGCCACAGCAAAATACAAGTCTGCCAGAATGCAACCACATCCTGGTGAGTTTCGTCTTCAAAACAAAGATTTGAAACAACATTAAATTCATTCTAATCAGATTGCAAATCAAGTATTTTTCCCCCAACAGACATGGAGTCCAAAGAGCTACGCATTGTCTTGCTGGGGTTCAGAGGAGCGGGCAAGACCTCGTGTGCGGAAACAGCCTCCTGGGTCAGGCGTTGTTCAGCCTGGGGAGGACCGCCTGCTGCACTTGGCGACGGGCCGGCGTGGCGGGGAGTCCCCTCACGGTGGTCGACACTCCTGGGTGGTGGAAGGGCGCCACCGTCGACGACACGGCTGAGCTCATCAAACAAGAGCTGGTCTGCAGCGCCTCTCGTGGTCCCTCCCCGGCACCCCCATACCACCAAGCCTTCCTCCTGGTCGTCCCGTCAGATGTCCCCTTCCTGGAGGAACATAGGGTCTCCGTCAGGGAGCACATGGGGCTGCTGGGCCTCGATGTGTGGAGTCACACCATGGTGGTCTTCACCCGCGGGGACCGCCGCTCCGGAGTCCTGGAAGAGTATATCAAACAGGAAGGGCCGGCGCTTCAGTGGGTCCTCAGGAAATGCGACCACCGGTACGGCGTCCTTGACAACAAGAAGACGGCGTTTGGGGGATCCCAGGTGACGGAGCTGCTGGGAACGATTGAGGAGATGTTGGCGGGCGAGGAAGAGTCGGGCATTGGTTATGAGGTGGATAGAGGGCTTGTGGAGGAGGTGGAGGGATTGAGGAGGGAGCAGCAGCAAGGAGCAAGGCTAAGGCTGAGGAAGGTGCAAGCAGAGCGGGAATCACGGAGAACCCTGATGGGTGAGTGTTTTACCCTCCTCTTCATAGCAATGTGATGATTTGTATCACTGACAGCGGTATCAGTGGTGTCGTTCCAATTTGTCGGTCTCTTCGGGTTGCCTTTAACCCTATCTTGCGCAAGTGTCCCGTCAACCTTTTAGTTCGGCTGGAAATGCTGCCGTAATAATCAATGGAAGGTGCTTCTCAGCAACCTCTGTCCAAAAAACTGTACCAAAACTGCCCAGAGCTTCAATTAGTTTAGGTTAGTTTTATTTGTGCAGATAAACAAGATTAAAGTGGCAAAAATACATAAATCCAACCGTACATAAATCCACCCGTACATAAATGCACGGGTGGGACAATTCTGATGGCGAACCCTAGTCTTGCGCCAACTCACCACTTTGAAATAGGATGAAGGCATGACATCATTCTTTGTACGTTGACCGTTTTCATGGTCCAAAGACCCAGTTTCGTAGCTTCCGGTTGAGCATATATAGTGCCATGTAGGGTTGCCACGGTATGCGGTATTACCGGTGTTGAGACCAACACCGATTGCAACACCGAGCTATTTATTTATATATTTATTTTCTAGTAATAAAAAAATATTTCAGTAAAAATGTATAATATAATTATAATTAAGAAAATAAAAATCTATAAAATAGGCCACAGTTATGCTCTTTGCGGAAGAGAATTAGCGTGCCGAGAATTGACGCGCTTCCTCTGCAAGACCGGTAACCATAGCAAGGCCGGTAAACAAACCCCGCGAAGCCCAACCCCTACGAGAGCTCCCCACGCTACGGCCATCCGGAGGCGCACAGAACTTTTGGCTGTGATATTATATATATACAATTATATTATACTATAATAGAACGTTATAAGACGCTGTCACTGAGAATTGGCGTGTTGCCAGACGCTGTCACCGAGTGTGAGAAGAGAGTTGACGGAGAAGCGGTTGACCTAGTTTCAAAGTTTATACAGTTTATACTCTGTAATACCGGTGTTGACACGAGTGTATTACTCTGTGTGAAAATGTTCACACCGCGACAACCCTAGTGCCATGTCTCCATGATCGAGAATGCCCCATCACACAGCGTCTTCAGGAGAGCCCTGGGAGCCAGGAGCCTCCTTAAGATACTTACGCAAACTTTTCCTTCAGCAATGACATGCCATGAGTAAACACTTTGTCCTTTGCTTCAGGCAACCGCTCCCATCTCGCCAAGATACGAATGGTTCTTCTAGGCCACAGAACGGCGGGTAAGAGCGCCTCGGCAGACTCCATCCTTGGCCTGAATGAGTTTGCAACACTGGCGGGGAGAACGACGTGATGCCAGGCCAGACACGCCCGTCACCTGGGCCGGGAGATCAAGGTGGTGGACACTCCCGGGTGGTGGGCCAACGCCTCCGTGGAAGACACCGTCAAGCTAGTCAAAGAGGAGATGGTCTCTGGGTTGGCCTTGTGTCCTCCCGGCCCGCACGCTCTCTTGCTGGTCGTCCGAGCGGACATCGCTTTCCCTGAGCAGTTTGGCCGCTCTGTCCTGGAACACATGAGCCTGATGGGTGGTGAGGACATGTGGAAACACACCATGGTGTTGTTCACCAGAGGAGACTACCTCGGGGAGGACGGGAGCGGGGAGCACTTCATCGAGAGCGAGGGGGGAGCCCTCCAACAGATCATCCAGAGATGCCACCACAGGTATCACCTGTTCAACAACAGGAACCGGGGAGACGGTGGCCAGGTGGAAGCCCTACTGGAGAAGGTGGAGGAGATGGTGGCTCTCAATGGGGGGAGATGTTATGCAAAGGCCCAAGTGCACCGAGGGATGAGAAAGCAGATCCGAGCTTCGGGGACCTTCTGGAAGAATAGAGTGCGCAAAAGGAGCAAAGCACCTTGCTTGGAAGGTATTTATATGATCATGCTTTACTACTCTCAGAAGGGGGAAATGCAGATGCCACAGCATCAACTACTGTGTAAAACATATCTAGAAAAATGTCTTGATGCACACTGACACACTCAATGCTCAACAAGTCGGTAGTTGATCTTGACCAAATTACCTATCAGATCCACTCCTCCTCCTCAATCTGTTCCCTCTAGAGCTGACCATTCTGTTGCTTGGTCACCGAGGATCTGGGAAGAGCTCCTCAGGCAACACCCTCCTGGGAGCAGAGCCCTTCCAGCCGGGGACGCTTCGCGCCAACGTTCAGCGGCAGGGACAAGTGGAAGGACGGCGCGTCACGTCGATCGACACCCCCGGCTGGCGCATGTGCAGACCCCCGGGCGAGGCCAACCACCCCCCCGAAGAGGCCGCTGTCCGACGAGGGCTCACAGAAGGGCTCTCGCTGGGGCCGCATTGCATCCTGGTGTGCCTGCGCGCAGACGTGACGTACGGCGACGACTCTTGCCGTGCGGCTGAGAGGCACTTGCTCCCCCTGCTGGACGGATGCTGGAACCGCACGCTGGTGTTGGTGACCCACGGGAAGTGCCTGGCAGGCAGGACCGCGGAGCAGTACATCCAGGGAGCAGGACAGGGTCTCTGGGCCCTACTGGAAAAATGTCCAACAGGTACCACGTCTTATGCAACAAGAGCAAGGACGGCACGCAAGTTAGTGAGCTGCTGCTGAAGATCGAGGAGATGCTGGCGGGAAACTGGTTGGAAAAAAGGCAATAGATGTGATATTGGTTAGTTCCCCTAGATATTCAACTAGTTAGTTGGTGGTTAAACTCTCTAGCATCTTTGGGGGAAACCGTGAAAACTAATTTAAGATGCACACTTAATGCAACCTGGATGGGGAAAATTCCTCATCCAATGTCTGCGAGGTGAATAAGGTCTATAAGAGGTTGCTCTTGAGTTTTTTGCTGGACATGCTGATGGGGTTCATTCAGTACTGATTAGAAAAATGGTTGACCAGAAGTGTTGGGGGAGGGCTTTCTCCATGGATATTTAGTCTTTGGTCTCGACCTTTACACCAAGATGGAACAGCCTGTACCACGTAGGAAGATTAGAGGTATTTCATATGTGTGCCGCATTGCTCTATATAAACAGTACATATGGTGGTTAGGGTGTTCGACTCCCAGAGGAAGGGGGCTGGGTTCAATCCCCAATGACCAATACCTGCTCATTAACGACATCATCATGTAACGACATCTTAATTAATTGTATTGCCCTTTGGTTCAAAGTTTCTGCTAAATGACCAATAGTTAATAACTAACGTGTGTTTGATGTTGAAGTCGATGTAAATACATTTGCAATGCAAAATAACATAGATGTTTTTCACTCTGCAACATAAAGGTAATATAGAAGCTAAACATACCATCATACTGAGATAAGTGTGTTTCTATACATTTAATAAATGATATAAAAAAATAAACTGGTAATATAAAAGAGACCACTCCAAAAGCAAAATTAAATTGCTTTTGCTTAGCCTATAGAGTAAGGTTTAAAATCCACAAATCAGTGTGTGTTATTTACAAAAACCAAACTGCATAATGCATGATGTCAAAAGCCAATAAACACATTGATTCCGATTGGTTAATGTTTTGGTATTATTCTTTTAATAATTGTTGTCATTAGTATATTTCATTTGCGCTTTATACTGCTATTTATACTTCCTGTGGGGCTAAAGCCCTAAAATGTATCATACTGTCGTTGAGGCCTTCTTTCAAATAAAAGAGACCCCAAGTCTTCCTTGTTTACTTAAATTATGCATTATCACTTCATAAAACTTTCGAGCAGGATTCATTTGTTCTGATTATCTTTTACAACAAAAATTTTTTATACAATTAATTACCTTTGTAATGTTTTTTTTTTTGCGGAAGCAAAATAAAATAACACATAAAACAGCAGCTAAAAATGAATGACTAAAGTTATAGATTGAATTCAATGCATTCCTCCGCCACCAGGGGGCGGGAAAGCGATTCGAGAGAAGTCCTCCAGCGTCACCGTCGTGACGGTACCGGAAGAGATCCGTAGGAAACCGGAAGATAACAGCGAGCTGTCAAAAGGCAGAAACGAAGTCATAGCGTAGCTTTTTCTTTTTTAAAAACATTTAACAGTAATGACTTTGCTTTGAAAGCAGACAGAAAACGAACGTGTTTACCATGGTTCTCAGAGAACTTTAAGTCGTTTGAAAGACAAAAGAGATATCGAGTCCCGCGACGTTTCTCTGGTTGGAGTGCTGAAACAAGGTAGCCACCGCCGCTCCACACCGGAGCTGTCCTGCAGGACAGCCCTAGCCTGGAGGTACAGTCCTCCACACTGGAGCTGTCCTCCAGAACAGCAATAGCCAGGAGGTACAGTCCTCCATACTGGAGCTGTCCTCCGAAAAGCCATAGCCTAGGGGTGCCGCTGTACCTCTGAGCCCACACCACCAGGAATGGGTGTCACCTCATGCTCAATTATTACAATGATATATCATTGTGTTTTCAAAACTAGCAACATTTGTTGATACAAAGCAGTTGCTTGGTTCATCAGCAACATGGACAGATCGGACCTTATCAAACGTTCACGTTAAGCGTTTACGTTTTACAACTTTTTCAATGTTTTTGACACCTTATTCATGTCACTGGATGTTTTGTTGGTTGTGCTCTCTTTGAAATACACTTTTGTCGTATGCATCGTATTAATGCTATTTATAATCATCGTATGCCCTTTTTATTCTTTTGTAACTATGATCACTTTTGCTGGAATTATGTCACATGTTGCGTGTTTTTTCTCAATGATGATGATGATGGCGCCTCTTCCTGCGCCTATCAGTGCAGGCTGCTTCTCACTTCCTGCGCAGAACGTGTCTTGTGTTCTCCACTGGCCCCCACAGGTGTGAATGACCGACGTCGTGTCGCCCACGGCCCTCAGCGAAGTCCAGCTCCGGCTCCTCTGCCACGATGACATAGAGAGCGTCAAGTTGCTCTGCGGCGATTGGTTCCCAATCGAGTCAGTAAACACCTCCCGTCGTGGCGTGTCTGTTGCTGCAGGTTTCAGCCAAGTACCCTGGCTATTGACACTGCCACTCCTTTCTCCACAGTAGAAGTTTGTTGACAAATCTTACATAAGGTCACAGGTCAAACCTTGCAGTCAACCTGAGGCTGCTAGTTTAAGGCACATCACTGTGGTCTCTGTTAAACGCCAGCTATCTTGAATGATGAATAGAGCGATAACAGCTGACACAAATGTGATTTCCCAGGTCAAGTCTTAGTATGAGTTCCTTTACACTATCAGTTAAGCAAGTCTGTGCTATGGTTGCACAGCCCTATAAATGGTAACCTTCTGACCGACTAACCCTCTGCTGTTGTAACTTCGGCAGATACCCAGACTCATGGTACCAGGACATTACCTCCAACAAGAAGTTCTTCTCCCTAGCTGCCACCTTCAAAGGAGGCATCGTGGGAATGATAGTGGCCGAGATCAAAGGCCGGACCAAAGTACACAAAGAGGTATCGTATTCATCCAATTGAATCACACAATGTGCTCTGTTTTACTCTGTTTGCATTATACAACCGGGTGTCCGCGCATCCTTAAAAAGTCTTAAATTCATGTTTCGAAATTTAAGGCCTTAAAAAGTCTTACATTTTCATATGCTGGTCTTAAATACTGTAACTCAAGGTCTTAAATTTGTCGGGGCAGGACTATTTATTTTTTATTTTTCTCGGGACTTTTCAGGAAGGACATGTAGAGAGGCTTCTTTCTTGCTAGCTGCATATATAAACGATTATCTGCGTGCTTGCGAGCTAGTCTGCCACAATGGGTGGGTGCAAATTCAAGGACAGTTGGCTGGAAGACGTCCGTTTCCGAAGTTGGCTCGCGTCTGTTGCCAAACCCCACCATTGCGTGTTTTAGGTCTTAAATTTCATTCAAGGTGGTATTAAAAAGGTCTTAAAAAGTCTTAAATTTGACTTGCTGAAACCTGCAGATACCCAAAGTCACTGTTGCTGCAACTATCACTAAAGAGTTGCAGCAAATGTCCCAATGAATACCATTTTTATAGGATGTTATAGTAGACATTATTTATCACGATTCATCTATCATTATTTGCCACCAGAAAGGTTATTAAACTCAGAAAACCCATAAGGATACATTTGTGGTTCAGTCTTTTACTCTGCGGCTGCAAATACTGACTTATGCAAGGAAGGGAAACACAAGGCAGCAAAATGGTGACATTATCTGTAGCGCTAGCATATTGACCGATGGGCCCGTGGAGAGCTGAGGAACGAGAGAGTGGGTGGTCTCTAGAGTAAAGTAAATATCAAGTGACCAAATGATAATGGATGCAGGATAGTTACACTGTTACTATGGGGATGGGACAAATACAATATTAGGCGGTGATGCATTCCCATTTCCCACATCACATCCTTCAAATGCACTACTAGCTGCACTACTAGCTGCACACACACAGACTACAGATGTGTGTGTGTGTGTGTGTGTGTGTGTGTGTGTGTGTGTGTGTGTGTGTGTGTGTGTGTGTGTGTGTGTGTGTGTGTGTGTGTGTGTGTGTGTGTGTGTGTGTGTGTGTGTGTGGCTGTTTTTGATAGGATGGAGACATCCTGGCTTCCAGTTTCCCTGTGGACACACAGGTGGCCTACATACTCAGCCTGGGGGTGGTCAAGGAGTTCAGGAAACACGGCATAGGTACTGTTCACACACGCACGCGCACACACAGACACACACACAGCACACCACGCGCACACACGACACACACGACACACAGACACACACACACACACACACACACACACACACACACACACACACACACACACACACACACACACACACACACACACAGCTATTTCCCTTTTCCTTGGTGGTTCAAATTCTACTAAATTAAATTAGTTTCATTTATCGTATCTCAAATAAATCCATGTCAAAGTGGATAAACCATGCTTCATTATTTCCAGGTGGCGCTAGTCATTAGTAAAGTAGTACATTTATTGTGGAAACGAATCCAGAAACATGGTCACATTGATTACACTGACACGGTAAAAATAGTATCTTATCCTAGCTGTCTTTGTTGTACACGAGCCATGGGTAACTAGTTGGTACTTGACACTTGTTCTAAGAACATTCTTACTGTACTGGCTGCGATATATTGTTGTCTTCTGACAAATGTTCTTTATGTAAGTCACTTTTGATAAAACCGTCTGCTAAATTCCCTAAATGTCAATTTAGTAAGTATTTATTAGGTTATAGCCTAGTGTCCTATCTAGCAACGTGGCACATTGATAGTATTACATTTGGCATTCGATATCTGATGCATTGTTGGTTGTCAAGGCGACAGACCTCACATGAAACTCTTGTCTCTGGGTTTCATGTGGGCACTTGTCATGTAATGTATTTACATATAGAGCGAGGTGATTGCTATCTTAATGGTTTCCTCTGCTAGTTTGGCACACACCAGCTCTGTGGCTAATCCATAACCGAACGGCACTGTTAACGGAAACCAAAGAACACGGAGAATCAAGTTCTCACGTTACTTTATCGATGAATCATGTTAGTAAGTGGCCTAATCCTGAAAGCATGATGCATTCAAGTGGTAAAAACAGTGTTGCTCTGTTTTTCCTGAATGGCAAGATCATTATCAGACATCTCCGAGAAAGCTTTTTGTGGGAAAAGTATTCTGCGTCATTGATCGAGATTATTATCTTAGAATTCTGAGAAAGATTTGAATGAGATAAAAGATCAACCCTATTTCTCCGAACGAACGAGATACCTCAGACTCCTGCGAGATGTCCTCACCTGCACGCAGTAAACCCTCCAGCAGTTTTGTAGTAGTAGGGGGTCGATGTAAGTAAGGCTAGGCCGACCCCTGTCCATGTTACGTCGTTTTAAACGTTCCTGTCACAAGGAATTGTGGGACGGCATTATCTCCTCACGGAAGAAACACTCGCGTGAACGGATTTGTGGATAGATAGTTTTGTAGAAGCATTTTAAGAGCACTTCACACACTCAACAAAGTCCTTGTATTTAGACGGTTCCCCTACAGCAGTTTATATAAAACAAACCAATAATTTTGGATGCTGTGTTGATGTACTACTGACATCCTAGTATTGGTTTCATTTAGTTTATTAAGACCTGCACATCCATTTTAAATGATCACTTCTGAGTGCTTCTGCAGAAACGGCAGAACTCCTCCTAGCCTTTTTGTTTTTCTAAAGGTTCTTCATTCACACTGATTTACAAACACTTCGGTTTGTTTGTGTTTTGCATCCTTTAGGAAAATGTCCCGTACTAACCTTCGTTTTTATGAGTCTGAGCATGCACATTTGTGTGAAATGTACGCGTGCGCGATAGAAAGATAAGAGAAAGAATATGCAAACGTTCTTTGTCGGCTCTGCCCTTCGATTCAAATAAGGCCACCCTTCTTCCCTCAGGTGTTTTTTGTCTAATTTGGTTTGGAAGATGAGACTGTTGGCTGCTCCATTTCACGTAGGATACGTGTTGTTTTCAGAGGCCGCTGTAAAGCTTGTGTTATTCACCACCGTCAGCTGAATCCTGATGTAACACCCTATCCCCGGCTGCTATCGCATCCTAACTCGGAACACAACGACCTGACACATGACAGCTGCCTTCTCCACACACACACGCACGCACGCACGCACGCACGCACACGCACACGCACACCACACACACACACACAAAAGACCTACGCACACACAAACAAAAGACACACACACACACACCACTACATACGCACAAAATACGCAATATTTTGTTACATATAAGTACTGCTGCTTTGGAGGTTTTTTTTTAGAAACTCAAGTTGATACCCGGGATACCCGTATTGTATTGCCCAGTGCAGTACGTCTCCGCCTGGCCATGAGTGCTGATAGCCAAATGACACTGTTGGGCCGTGGCTCTGCCCTACACACTCCTTCTTGTAGCCCTTGTGTATCAACGCATGTTGCGCACCAAGTAACAGCCACGCGGACTCCATGTACGGTTAGACAAACGACTTAACCCTGCCGTTCTGTTATGGACGTCATTCTGTTTCGTTCCCCTTCAGGGCTGAGCCAGAACGTATCCCAGTCAACGGGTCTCGATGCATGTCCTCCCCTCTGTCTCTCATACCGTCCGGTCTATCTCACTGTATCATGACAACCCAGTCTCACCAAAATGCATACAGATCGCACGGTTTGACATGCGTGCAGTACATACGCCAAATGACCATTTCGCGTGCATATGATACGCAAAACCCAGCATTAACTATGTGGAGGGCGGATGCGTAAATATTTTTTCCTTGCCAGTTTAAACGGTGTCAAATTTGTGGCTGTGACCTACTACCGAATTTCAGACTTTAACAACCATTTTTATTGCACTTTTTCTTCTTATCGGAAGGCCGTAAATTCCCGAATTCTGAGTATAAGTAGTTCAATTGCCAGCATGCATCGCTGGTGGATGACGTCGGTATGGGTATAAAGTGATGCGTGGTATGTGTACGCATCCGCCCTCCACAGTAGTTAATGCTGGGTTTTGCGTATCATATGTACGCGAAATGGTCATTTGGCGTATGTACTGCACGCATGGCAAACCGTGCGATCTGTACACATTTTGGTGAGACTGGGTTGATCATGAAGCAGCATAACAAACGTTTCTGTCCCCTCCCCCTCGCCCAAGGCTCTCTGCTGCTGGACAGCCTGAAGGAGCACATCTCCACCACGGCCCTGGACCACTGCAAGGCGGTGTACCTGCACGTGCTCACCACCAACACCAACGCCATCCACTTCTACGAGAACCGCGACTTCCGGCAGCACCACTACCTCCCCTACTACTACTCCATCCGCGGCGTGCTGAAAGACGGCTTCACCTACGTCCTCTACATCAACGGCGGACACCCACCCTGGACCATTTTATATCCTTCTGGTGTGACGGGAGGTTCCCCCTGGGCTCAGAGCCCCTCCTGGGGCTCGGGGGTCAGGGAGTGTCCAGCCCCTTAGACCGTAGACCTGATGTACAGTCCTCTGTTTAGTGTGTCAACGGTTATCCCTTTCTTTAAACACAATCAGACAAAACAAGCAGAAAGAAAGCCTGTGCACAGATATTGCCATATTATGAAGCAGGAGTAGATAATTATTGGATGGAGTCAACATACACGGGTTGGATTAACGTGCGTTATATACGTACAGGTTATAAATTATATATATTTGTTGAACATTAGTGCCATGGCAAAGGGAAATAAAGCTGGCTATGGGTTATTCAGGAAAAGCAAAGTGCGGACGCCCTTTCTAGGGTTTGCAAAATATAATTGAAAAAGATTGCACGACCCTTTCATGTAGCACTGAGATTGTCCAGAGGAGACCTGCAGGGTGTCCGCGCATCCTTAAAAAGTCTTAGAAAGTCTTAAATTCCTGACAAATGTCATATGCTGGTCTTAAATACTGTAACTCAAGGTCTTAAATTTGTCGGGGCAGGACTATTTTTTTCTTTTTCTCGTGAGACTTTTTAGGAAGGACATGTAGAGAGGCTTCTTTCTTGCTAGCTGCATATATAAACGATTATCTGCGTGCTTGCTAGCTAGTCTGCCACAATGGGTAGGTGAATGAGTCTCATTGAGGGACACCCGTGCTATGCTTGGGTTATAATACAGCGGGATCCCCCCCCACCATCTTGTGTTTTAGGTCTTAAATTTCATTCAAGGTGGTATTAAAAAAGTCTTATAAAGTCTTAAATTTGACTTGCTGAAACCTGCAGATACCCTGAATAGGTGCATGACTTTTAACCAGGGCATTAGATATCACCCATTTGAGTTCAGCTTTTAGTTGGACACAAATGTTGACGTCTAATGTTAGGGTCAGGGTTAGCTATATGTCAATGTACCTTGTGGTTGTTGGTTCCTTAACCTCCCCACCACTGACTACATCCACCACATCGGCTCCACCCTGGCCAGCCTGAGCCCCTGCTCCCTCCCCCAGCGGCTCTACCGCCAGGCCCAGGCCCTGCTGCGCTCGCTGCTGCCCTGGTCTAACCTGGCCTCCAAGACGGGCATCCAGTACAGCCGCACCATGTGACCGCCGCGCCGGGTGGCCGCCGCGCCGGGTGAGGCTCTGTTCACCCTGGCGACGGTCGTCAGGGTGCTAGGGAGAGAGGCCGACCGTAGAGGCCGCTGTCGGCACGGGTTGGACTTTGATGCGCTCTTTGACGGCGTTCTGGTCGACTGAACCCACATGATTCTTGGACTGCTTCGTCCTCCATTGAGTTTCTTGTTTTCCACGTATTACTAGTTTAGTGACGCATACAACAGCGACTTTACTCCAATGCCCTTGGTTTATTATTCGTATTTTCCATGTATCTTTGAATCTGACGGTGCGGTGTTCTCTGTATGTGTGTGTTCTGTGCGGGGGCCTCCCTATAAAAAGAAGCGCGCGTGTGTGTGTGTGTGTGTGTGTGTGTGTGTGTGTGTGTGTGTGTGTGTGTGGTGTGTGTGTTGTGTGTGCCCTAACCCCCCCCCCCCCCCCTGTGATTGAATAGGTTGACTAACGATCACCTTCTGTTGTCTCTCCCCCCACCTCGTTCTCAGGACAGCAGTCTCATTCCAGGAGACGTCGTTGGAGTCTTCCCTGGATACAAACACCTTCATCACCATCATCATCACCACCACACACACACACACACACACACACACACACACACACACACACACACACACACACACACACACACACACACACACACACACACACACACACACACACACACACACACACGCTGAGAACCTGAGACTGGCAGGTTCAGCCCTGCCTTTCTTCCTGAGCGACCTTCTACCTGTCCGTCACTTTCACCGGGAACGTGTATTTGATTTCACTAATTATTTGATATGTACATATATATATATTTATTCATCTAAATATATATAAATATATCATGTCTAAATGTATAGATATTCTTTGCCATGAGGAGTCCGACTTTGCCCTCTGTTTGGGCCCTCTCCTTAAGTGTCTGCTCTGATTGGACCGCTGGAGTGTCGGTTCATTTCAAAGGCATCCCAAGAAAGCTAAGTGTGACGAAACGGCTCTTAAACACGGCCCCCGGGGGGCCATGCACTCTCCTGGAGTGGGCCTGGACAAAGGCCACTAGACCAAGGGTCAACACAGCTCCTCTCAGCGCAGGGCGACCATGTTGTGAGACCTGCTCCCTCTTTTAGGGGTGGTGATCGGATAGGATCATCCACTGGAGGTGGGTGGGTGTGTAGGTGGGATATAAACGTGCCCAGGCCAGCAGGTGTGCCCGGCCTATCAGAACGACTACAATCGCCTTCCTCCCCTCGCCCTCGGCTGTGTTCAGTCCTCAAACCCTGAACCTAACGTACACAGAGCAAGCGTTTGTTATGCAGTCATGATTGCGGCTTCTTTCTCCCCCCCCCCCCCCCCCACCACCACCCAGGTTTAAGTTCGAGCCTTTTTAAAATCTTGCCTAAAAATGCCACACAGGAAGCCTTTTTATTTATTCTTTTAGAGATAGTGACGGCAGGCCTATAGGCTGACGTGTGTGTGTTTGGTGCGTACATGTGTGCGTCGCGTGTGTGTTTGAATGCATGCGCCTGTGTACGTCGCGCGTGCGTGCGTGTGTTTGTATGTGTGTATGCCTGCGTAAGCGTGCGCGTGCGTGTGTGTGTGCGTGCGTGCGTGCGTGCGTGCGTGCGTGCGTGCGTACGTGTGTATGTGATCGGTCGCCGCTGTGCTGATCAGCCTGTCCTACTGTCCTTCACACCCACCGACTTCGGCCTGACTCTCGGCAGCTCTCTTGGCCACGGACAGCCTGCGTCAACCCCCCAGGCTGTCCAAGGGGACCCCCTGTTAGCGGGGGGAGCTGCTCTCGCTCGGACGCCCGACCCGCCGGCGGTCTGGGCGCCAAGCTGGGCACGGGAGTGGGAAGACACCTCCCCCTCACCTCTGACCCCCCCACTGCTCTGTATGTTGTTCACTGCAGACAGGCCCAGTGATGGGGGGGCCACAGAGAGGTGCTCTGGGTTCAGATGTGTTTTTATAAACCCTGTAAATAATAATGTTGATAGTAGATACTTTAAGATATATTAAGACTTTTTTTTTTTAGATATTGGTTTTCTTTTGACAACTTGTCTAACCTCTCGCCCACGAATCCTTCATTTGGTCAACAGTGATAAAAGCGAAGTTTCTGTCACGGAAAGATATGTTGGGATTTTCATACGTTTTCTTTTTATTATGATGGATATGGTTGTTTGATGACCATGCACTCCCAGGAGAAGACTCATTTTGTCTATATTTAATTGTGGACTATGTGAGCGATGAACAATGTGATACAAATAAATTATTCCAATATCAGAATTCTCTTTTCCATTATTGACACTTTATTTTTAATCACTTTGGACACTTTAGATTAATAATTCATCATCCATTAGTCCTATAGATTATTTGAGGAATAGATGCCGCCCTCTGCTGTCTGTTTAAAATGCAATTTGCCATAACATGCTGTTAAAAAACGCTTCACTGATTGATGGTGTTCAGTAGTCTGGATTTTACTACCATTTATACACGCAACTCGGAGTAAAACAACTGTTGGACTAAAAAAGACGAGTTAATTGTTTAATCAATTAAGACTGCAATCATGACGAGTAGCTGCGAAGGAAAATATGTTGGATGACTACCTTGTCCGACTAGATATAAGATAGTTGTATGACTTCATTGTCCGACTTCATATGGTAGTGGTAGGACTACCTTGTCCGGATTCTTAGTAAAGGTTGCCCGGTGGAAAAACCCTTACGTCAACCAAGTAGTGTGGACCACGCCCATGAGGCTGTCCGCGTCAACCAGAGCCGAGTCCTGTGTGATCGCCTCTGCTGCTACTCTTTTGATGCTGTTGTGGTGTCGTCATTTCAAGCACATATCAACACCGTAACAGACGAACTACTACAACTACTGACTGTTAAGGACTTAACCCCTTTTTTTCCCCGAAACGCGAACATTGCCCGCAAACTTCAGAAAAGGTGAGCGATGCGCTGCACACCTAACGCCTCTGCAGGAAAATGATTCACGAACCTTGTCCGAAAAGGTGCACATTTTTACGTGCATGTTGTGAATTGAATATTGCATTATATGTTATGGACTGTAGAGTAGTAGAGTAGTTATGTCTGTTTTTTCTAAACATCAGCTTTTATATACATTGTGTGTGTTTGTGTGTGTCTTGAATGAGAGAACACAGAAAATGTAGAAGCAACAGTGTGTCCCGCTGAAATCGTGCACTTTGTATTGGGAAAACTGAGCCTCTTCTCCTTTCGAAAAGGTGATTTTCTTGAGAGCGCATTACCCTCCTCCCCATTCCGGGAGCCATCCCATTGGAACTCGCCACGACGGCGCTCGTTCCAATGGGGTCCGAAGTGTGCGAATATGAGTGTACAATACATCCGAGATATAAATGTTGCACTTTAAGATGATAAAGACGAATTGTGAAAAGGTGTGCAGAGAAACATGGATTTCAGTTCCTTAAAAAAGGCAGATGCGTTATGGTCCTTTGGGGTGTGTGACCTAAGCCATGATGTCGGAGAGTTGAAAACACGACTCATGTAAAGCGATTACACGTCGTATAGGGTATCACGTGACGTCATCCTAGTAGTTTTTAAATTGAGAATTCACTGGTGTTTGGGTTACTCTATACATTGTGTTTAAGTACCTCGTCCCGTCTTGATGGAACTTCAAATTGCATGATTGAAACCATGTATGGGGTGCGGTTTAGCAAATAATACTCTATGCTAACTTGGAAATACATTTGTGCAGTGAACCATGACTTGTTGATCCTTTGGCAGACACCAGATGTGTGATAGTTCAAGCCCAGGGTAATGTACTTTGACAAGACACCAAAGCTTTACACATCTTTAGCAATCTGTATTAAAGCAAACGAAACCGATTTAAAAAGAAATCCACGATTTATTCGTACGCAGCCATTAGAAATGACAGCCATTGCAGTTGATTAGTAGCCACCCTTCCCATACCCTCCAGCCACTGGCCACCCTTTACCATTCCCCATTCCATCATTGGAGTCTGACATGCCAGCGGAGCCGACTGTCGGCTCTCCGGGGTTGTATCTGGTCAGGAAGAAGGCCTGTCTGCCTTGCTGGTAGCGGGACCTGGAACTGAAGTGGTAGACGGGTTCCAGGTCAGAGACGTCGCTCAACACGGGCTCCTCCTCTCCAGGGGTCTCCATGTCATGCTCCTCAGTGTAGCCTTCAGGAACAGGGTAGTAAGCGTCGCTGCCAGAGTCCATGTCGCCGGTCTTGGCCCAGCCAGAGTCTCCAGCATCCATGTTGGAGCCATAGTTTGATTGGACCCTGCTGTCAGCCTTTGAGTCGCTGGTCTGCTGGGACCAGATTGAAGGCACTTGTGCGTTGTAGCCTTGCGGTACTCTGACGGAGGCATCTTGGCCGACAGGATAAGCAGAGCGAGGACTGCTGTAGTCACTCCATGCTGGGGAAGGATTGTTTGAGCCAAAACCTAAAAAAAAAAAAAAAAAGGGAGACAACCTTAACCCACTATGTAGCTTTCACCTACTGCCCATCGCTAACAGGTGACTTGAGAAAAAGTCAAAGCAAGTAAAAGGTGTACCTTTATCCACTGGTAGTGACATTACACACCGGAGAAGAAACAATATCCATGTAGACCTGAGAACAGAGTAACTCATAAGTCAGATGGTCCCACAATGAAGTTGTTTCTATACAGTCAAGTTTCAATAGAAGACCTTACCTCAAAGAGATGGCACAAGGACTATCCATGTTGTGTTGTTTTGTTTGCCGGTGTTGCTGGGGTTTTGCACTACAGATTGTCCCGGTCCTGCAAAGTGATACCTCCCAGACACACCTGTGGTTCTTTTAAAGGCTGGTTCACTCAGGTTTAATTGATTACTGATGAACCACACCTGTTGAGACCATCAGATGCCCTCCCTCAGCAGCCACCTTGACTATTACCAATCATTGTTAGCTTCTTGAGCTCTCTCTGATCCATTGTGTACAATAACATTTGTTAGGTACATGCTATTATGAACAAGCAGGGGTAGGACACCTGCAGCCTGGTACACTGCTTACATTGAGGGGCATGAACCTGAACCTTATCAGCTGGGCCAAAAATATCAACCTTAAGGGTGTCCTTTCCTTGATGCCAATTAAACATTTGTTGTTTCTGTCGGGGACATGACTTGGGTCTTCTGTTAGGGGATTAAAGACTGAGTATTTACCTGAAATGAACTAAAGGCCATTCTGCCTGATCTCTGTCAATATCCAGTTGGAAAAACCTCTCTGTATGAAACTGAAGGATTTAATATAAGCCATTTGCCTATTGTCCTGTGTTGGCGTTGTCTCTGTAACCGAGTGTGAAGCCCTGAGTGATTCTGCTTTCTTGGCAAGAAGGTCGCTCCTGGGAAAGGGATTTTAATCTCGATTAGTCTCATCTGGTTAGATAAAGTTTATGAGGCACTTGTGCGAACATGTGCGACTCAAAGCTTTCAACAGGATAAATTGCTTTCAGTTTTGTTTGTGTGTGTGCGCCTGTGCATGTGCGTATTTGTGTGTGTGTGTGTGTGTGTGTGTGTGTGTGTGTGTGTGTGTGTGTGTGTGTGTGTGTGTGTGTGTGTGTGTGTGTGTGTGTGTGTGTGTGTGTGTGTGTGTGACAGTATAGTATAACACAGCTATCATCAACTCAGGTAGACCCTTGTCGTATGTCATCATAACTTCAAATTGAGCAGTGTTGTGTTCACAACAGTAACGCATCCAACACACACACACACACACACACACACACACACACACACACACACACACACACACACACACACACACACACACACACATTCCCCTCTGTGGGCCAACAGTAAGCGCACAGCAGCCGTTTTATTGGTGCGATCTGATAGGCCGGCTGGCTGCAGAGGCCCTGGGATGTTGTTGTGCAATACGAGCTGGTTAGCGTCCCCAGTGACTGCCGGCTCCAGGCATTAAGGCAGTCAGAGTGGGGAGGAGGAGGAGGAGGGAGGAGAGGAGGAGGAGAGGAGGAGAGGAGGAGGAGGAGGAGGAGGAGGAGGAAGAGGGGGAGGCAGTCAGAGTGGAGGATTGGGGGGCCTCTCAAAGGCGAGGGGGGGAGGCAGTCAAACTGGAGGAGGAGGAACAGGGGTGGGGTGCGGGGGGGAAGATGGGGAGTAAAAAGATAATGGACCACGGTTAAGAGGTGAAATCCATCTCCGGTTATGGTTATGGACATTCAAAGCCACGACGGGTGAAACCGATTTCCCGTGCCGATGAATCTGCAGTGAGAGGTGATCAATGTTGGGAACAGAGCAAATGTAATCGTACCGCTGATTGTGATTCACTCGTTATTCCAGCGCGGTTAGAGATTAGGTAAGAGATAAGAGGGAAGGGTGAAAATGGAACGAAACCGAAGATGGCAATTCATTTAAATTGAAAATTAATTTAAAAAAACAATAGCCATGGACCATAATGTGTGTGTGTGTGTGTGTGTGTGTGTGTGTGTGTGTGTGTGTGTGTGTGTGTGTGTGTGTGTGTGTGTGTGTGTGTGTGTGTGTGTGTGTGTGTGTGTGTGTGTGTGTGTGTGTGTGTGTGTAGCAGGACCCTCTTATCTAAGTGTTTCCATATGCAACAGGAGCCAAGGTGGAATGTTGGACTTGTGTGTCCGAGCTGCAGTCTGCATTACTCGGGAAATGGGCTCTTTTTCGCCTTATGTGACCACTTTCATTTTTGTAATTTATTTATTTGACATGTATCTAAAAAGACAAATGATAAACCATTATATCTGCTGTGTATATCGGGATACTGTGTGCGATAGTGTAATTCCAGTGTTTCCCCCAGCACTGTATAGCCTTGACTAATGTATAAAACATATTTTTCTCTTTTTTTAATAAACTATTATTATTAATGAATATGCATTAACAAAGTACACAACTCCCGTAGGGAAAGAAAACATACTACAATCAGGTACAAAAAATGAAGATAAATAATGCATCGGTGATACTGTTCAAAACAATAGTCGATTGAACTGAACCCCTCACCCAAGACCCCATCCCCCCCCCCCCCCCATTTTCGGGGGGAAACACTGAATTCACCAATTAACTTTCTGTATCAGAGAGTGAGAGAGAGCGCCTTCATTAGGATGATTCTAGGTCTGACAATATGACACCATGGAAACCAACCACAGCAGAATATCAGCTTATCGTTCGGTCTTCCCCTCATCCTAAACTACCTGGTTGCTATTGACGATTAGTAAAACAAACTAATGCACAATAGATGTTCCTTCTTGTTGATGTCGACCTTCAGTTCATCAGGATTAGAAGATCTTCATCATGCATCAATGTTTGATATGTGATGGATCTAAGGTGTGCTGCATCTGAATCAAATTCCATACATTTACATTTACATTTAGGGCATTTAGCAGACGCTTTTATCCAAAGCGACTTTCATCGTTTAATACACACATTGACACACCGACGGCAGAGTCAACCACGCAAGGCGACAGCCAGCTGGTCAGGAGCCAGTTAGGGTTAAGTGTCTTGCTCAGGGACAGTGGGACACATCAACACTCAGCATACACTCACAGTTTCTAGAGTAAAGTTTGAAGTACCACGGCTGTCGGGTTATTTGGCTAACTTCCGAAAGACGAACCAACGCACATTAAGGGATCTGTCTCAATAGAGTCCATGACAACTATTGACCAAAATCACCGACAGCACTGGTTCAAATGCAGTCTAAATCCAACACTTCCCTCCATCCACCTCGATCCTTCAGCGGCCTGCTGCAGAGAGACTAAACCAACACGCACACAAACAGCCGAGATCATGTTTTGTAATTAATCTCTGCTGTTACACTGCAGGCTACATTATTATGAGGTATCATATTACACTGTGTTAGAATGTGGCATGAGCAATCTTCCAATGAACTGGCGGGTGTCGAGCGGGTGTGGTTGGGAGACTGGGTCTTGGGGCATGCATTGCAGGCATCGTCAGGTCTAGATGTGTCTCTGGTCTCTCCTCTCGTCTGACGCGTCTCTGATCACGGGACCTGGTTTCAAGGTAAAAGCGTGGCAGAAATGCACAGAAAGAGGATGATCTTTTTATCCATTAATCTACACGAAATGTTCATAGATGAAAACTACGCAGAAAAATTGCTTGAGAAAAAGTGCAGCAGATTTTTGTAAAGATAATAGTCACTTTTTCTCAATCCTTCATTTTGGGTAGAGTGCTAATTGGTGCAAATGCAAATTTATCCTTAAACTGATCTTCGGTGAGAAATATGACCTCTTTTGGCATAAAACGTATCTCTTGTCTCAGGATAGAATGGGTGGGGGGATGCTTTGCATTTACATGTGACTGCAATAAACAGTGTCAACAGAGAAAAGCCACTATCATTGCCTTTTTATTTTATCTCTCTCCCTCTTTCTTCCTCTCTCTCTCTCTCTCTCTCTCTCTCTCTCTCTCTCTCTCTCTCTCTCTCTCTCTCTCTCTCTCTCTCTCTCTCTCTCTCTCTCTCTCTCTCTCTCTCTGCCTCTCTTTCTCTCTCTCTTCCTCTCCCTCCCTTTTCCTTACAAAAGAATACTTTCCGGGGCATCACACAAGCACAAAAAAACCTGCTGTCTCTCTAGCTTTCTGGCCTGCCTCTGTGATGCAAAGTTATCCAAAGTGGGTCAGCCCTCTGAAAACAAGGTCAAAATCTGCCCTCAGACAGTAAAAAACCACCGGTTTCCTGTGCGTGTACTGTTTTGTTCAGACATTGGTACCTGCTTGTGCTGTTTCACTTTGAATACAAACTCCACCCGCCCTCATGAGACTAAAGTTAAGCTACATTGCTAATTAGCTTTCCTGTGAAAGTGCCGCTAAAGCCCTGGTTTCAATCTATTGGGATCGTTCTTCGTTAGTGGTAACAAGATTCCCTGTTTCCCCCGCAATAGTGTATTAAAGCGTCTGCTTGAATGTTGCCAAGATAAGTCATTTATCTGGAGCCTTGCTTGTGCTCCAATGGCTTTTCCCCTGTTAGTCTCTCCCTCTAATAGAGTGTATTACATTAGGAACTATCCACAAACCCGGCCTTTCATGTTAACCTTCAATAACAATAGTCGATCTTGTCACCTCATTTGTTCATATCTTTGGATAATAAAACCGAAAATGTGTATATTTTCCTTGATGACTACAATTCATCTTTTGCTATATTGTGCTTCCCCGTTTTTAAATGCTCGAGGCTAGAATGAAAACATTTGAGTTAAAAGTTGATGTTTGGTCATGCGCAGGCCGGCAGTGATGGTCAGAGGTCATTGGCTTCTTTCCATAGCAAATATTTCAGGGAACAAATTGAAAACTTTGTGAGTTGCGGATACAATTTGTGAGTTGCGGTTCACAAATTGACAGTCAGAAGGGCCTTTGAGGCTGAGTACCCTGCCTCAAGTTGACTTTATCAAACAGTACAAAAGAAAGAACAGTTGCACTTAAACAGGAAGAGTTTTTCGAGGATTCACTTATTTATTCATACGATTGACCTGAAAACCCAAAACGATGTAAAGCACCCATTGGGATCATTTCTGGCCATCTTAGGATGCTGCTGTCCAATAAGGATTTATTAACTGAGTGTCTGATTTTGAATATGAGGCCACAAGACTGGATACTGCTGAGTGATCACCCGGGCCCATTATACTGTACAGAATGTTGGCTCCTAATTGGTTCTTTGTCGTCTCTCGATGGAGCAGAGCTCAGATGCCACACTGATTGGCTAATGGCTGGTCCATTTCCGTCTGTTCAAAGAGAAAAGCAACAGCACGGCAAAAGGACTTCAAAAAGCCTCCTCTGCCTCCCTCTCTCTCTCTCTCTCTCTCTCTCTCTCTCTCTCTCTCTCTCTCTCTCTCTCTCTCTCTCTCTCTCTCTCTCTCTCTCTCTCTCTCTCTCTCTCTCTCTCTCTCTCTCTCTCTCTCTCTCTCTCTCTCTCTCTCTCTCTCTCTCTCTCTCTCTCTCTCTCTCTCTGTCTCTCTGTCTCTCTCTCTCTCTCTCTCTCTCTCTCTCTCTCTCTCTCTCTCTCTCTCTCTCTCTCTCTCTCTCTCTCTGTTCTCTCTCTCTCTGTCTCTCTCTCTCTCTCTCTCTCTCTCTCTCTCTCTCTCTCTCTCTCTCTCTCTCTCTCTCTCTCTCTCTCTCTCTCTCCTCTCTCTCTCTCCTGCTCCCTCGCTCTCTTTCCTTCTCTCGCTGTCTCATCATTAATGGCAGAGCCATAGCCTGTTTTATTTCGATCCCATGTTTCAGTTTTCTCAGTATGGCCTCTGATAAGAGGATGTGTTGTCATGGAAATCGTCTTTCATTCGGACATTGGACTGGTCAGTGTGTGTTCTTGGTTGTTGTTGGACTGTGTCCGTTCAGTTTATGTGATCATTGACTAAACCCTTGATTGGAACGACTAGGGCTTAATTTGAACACTCTGGGGAATATTCTGTGGGTTTTCTATTCACATCGTTCCAGGATGTGGATTGGCCACAAAAGAGACAAACAGAAGTCCATATTTGGTCTTTTGGTATTTTTTGACAGGCTGGATGAGTCATAGCACTGCAAGGTGTGGGGTATCATCCCCTCCACGTCACACAATCAATGCATTAACCCCCAGACCCGCGTCACAACACATTAGCAGTCTCTCTCTTCTTTGTCTCTTGTGCTCGCTCGCCCGCTCATTCGCATTAACCCAGAAAGGTGTTGATGAGGTCAACACAGAGTGATTATTTTGTTGGTGAAGTCCTCTCGAACACATGCCGCACTCTGTTTTATCTCTTCTTTCCGGGTATTACAACATCGCAGCATCTCTGATTGTTTTGTAGATGGTTGAAACTAGAGATGTTCCTAATTCCTTCCTGATGCCGATTCTGACTCCTAAACTTGGGTATCGGCCGATACCGAGTGTATACCGATACAGCATCTAGCAATGTAGCTACTAACAGCACTTGTTCTTATTAAAAGGACAGCAGTATAGTCGCTTACTGTACATTTATAATCTATTACTCTAATAATGCATTTGTATTGTTGTTAGTTAAGCATCCATGCGGCCATGTTTTACCGACTTGGTAGCTTGAACTCACATAGGTCGTAAATGA
>OLKM01001321.1:0-2500 GCA_900291075.1 Melanogrammus aeglefinus | reverse complement strand
AAAACTTCATATTCACCTTGATATCTATAAAAGAGAGCCTCCGTGCCTACAATTTAGACTTAAAAAGTGCCACATAAAAAAAAAACATTTTTCTCCAATATCATTAAAACCAATACTGATAATGCAAAAACCATTTTTGCAACTGTTGACAGACTGAGCAAACCCCCAACACAAATTCCAACTGATCTCCATTCCACGCAGAAATGCAATGAGTTTGCAGCTTTTTATACTGATAAAATTGAAGGCATCGATCAGACGCTCCATCCATATCTCCTCTTTAAACAGAAATGTTGGACTACCACCCTGTTCAGACAAAAGTAACGTGGCAGAGATGGCATGCGTTAATGTTATAGACTCTAAAACTCTTGTGGAAACAGTGACACAATTAAAGCCATCCGCCTGTTGCCTTGATACCTTACCTACCAACCTCTTTAAGAATGTTTTTGATTGCCTAGCAATAGACATGTTGCAAATAGTTAACAACTCTCTCCAGTCAGGCAATTTCCCAAAAGGCTGCTAGTTCAATCCCCAGCTCCTCCTAGCTGAGTGTCGATGTGTCCCTGAGCAAGACACTTAACCCTAACTGCTCCTGACGAGCTGCCTGTCGCCTTGCATGGTTGACTCTGCCGTCGGTGTGTCAATGTGTGTATCGCTTTGGATAAAAGCATCTGCTAAATGTAAATGTAAACCCCTTTTAAAAAAGCGGAGCCTAGCCTCTATTAACAACTACAGACCAATATCAAATCTACCCTTCAAATGTAAAATCATTGAGAAAGTTGTCCTCCAGCAACTTAATCACTTCCTGGCATCAACTGGTTCCTATGACACCTTCCAATCAGGATTTCAACCCCTGTACAGCACCGAGACCGCCCTTATTAAAGTTGTAAACGACATCCCTCTTAACACAGACTCTGGCAAAACCTCAATACTAATGCTTCTAAACCTCAGTGCTGCATTGGACACTGTAGACCATACAATACTTTTGGACAGGTTAGAAAACTGGGTGGGGCTTTCAGGCAGTCTTAAATTGGTTCACGTCCTACCTACAAAATAGGAACTACTTTGTTTCCATTGGCAACTTTGTTTAAGAATCAACCAACGTGACATGTGGAGTCCCACAAGGTTCGATCTTAGGACCCTCTTTATTCAACATCTGCATGCTCCCACTAGGCAAATCATGCAAAATAACAATCTTGACCATCATTGCTATGCTGATGACAGGCAAATCTATGTATCGCTATCACCAAATGATTATCGGCCCATAGATCTGCTGTGGCAGTGCATTGAGCAAGTGAAAGACTGGATGTGCCGAAATTTCCTTCAACTAAATGAGGACAAAACCGGGATATTGTATTTGGTGCTAAAACTGAAAGGCTTAAAGTAACCCAACACCTTCACTCTCTGTCCCTGAAAACCTCAATCAAAGCCAGAAATCTAGGGGTTATCATGGATTCAGATTTATATTTCGACAGTCACATCAAATCAGTTACAAAATCTGCATATTACCACCTTAAAAATGTAGCAAGACTTAGAGGGCTCATGTCCCCCGGAGACTTACAAAAACTTGTACATGCCTTTATCACTAAAAATGGATTAAATTTATATAGCACTTTTCTAGACACTCAAAGACGCTTAAATGTAGTAAGTTAGTCGCTAGTAAGCTAAGTCTAAGGAAGCTTTAGCTTGTTCAGAATGCTGCTACTAGAGTTCTAACAAAGACCAAAAAAGGTGAACATATTACACCAACTCTTAAATCGTTACATTGGCTTCCTGTAGGTCAGAGATTTGATTTTTAAAAACCATGTTGCTAACCTATAAATCCCTACATGGTAGGGAAATATTTAACTGATATGCTTCCACTACATAAGCCTTCTAACCACTAAGATCTTTGAGACCAATCTGTTAATTATCCCCAGAGTAAACACGAAACATGGTAAAGCAGGATTTAGTTACTATGCAACCAATAGCTGGAATAAACTCCCCGACTGACCACCTTTAAAACAAGACTGAAGCCTTTTATGTTTGCTTTAGCTTCCTGCTAAATCTTAAATACATTGCATTAACTTTGCCTTTATTTTCTATTTTATTACTTAAACGCCTTTTTAACTTTCCCTTTATTTTCTATTTTTACCAGAAAGATACATGATCTGATACCAGAAAGGAAAGGGTTTTAGACCCAAGTTCTGTCTGGGTTAGAGTCCTAGAATCTGATTTTGGAGTCCCAGAGAAAGGACCAAGTTCCTTAGGTCGGGTTGGAGTCCCAAAGAAAGGCCTGAGTTAATTATCAATTATTTTTATTCTAAGTGGTAACACTGTCATTTTTTATTGCCCGTCATTAAATAAAACATAAGGGGTAACAGTGTCGTTTTTTATCAAATAAAAGGTAAGGGGTAACACTGTCATTTTTTATTGCCGATTTAAAAAAACAAAACATAAGGTGTAACACTGTCATTTTTTATTGCCCGTCATCAAATAAAACATAAGGGGTAACACTGTCGTT
>OLKM01001320.1:143693-147967 GCA_900291075.1 Melanogrammus aeglefinus | reverse complement strand
TGTACGCCAAGAAAGACTCATTTAGCCCTTATTAGACCATGTTATGGTCTTATAACGGCTATGGTTGATGATGTCATGATGCAGGCGCCCTGGAGAGAGTTATGCTTCCTGGACTCTGATAGTATAGCTTCACAGAGTGTGACATGTTTCATATATTCATTATAACGCTCCTATACATGACAGCACTAAGAAAGTTTCACGCCCCTTTCCTTCCTACAACCCTAAGCCCAAAACACATGTTTCAAAATCTCCTGGTTTTGGAACTGGAGGTGAAAAAGCTGCTCTTTGCCGTCCCTGAAGGAGTCCCACCTGCAGGCTGCTTGTATTCCTCTGGGAATAATAACATTACAACAACCACTGCTTATGTCAAGTGAAGTGAACCAGATAACCTCCAGGCCAGCCCTTTCTTGGACAATAAGGATCCTGCTGGAGGCTCTGTAGTAAATGGCTGAGGAGGAATCCATACTTGTGGCCAACATGTCCCCAGCAATCTGTCCTGTAAGCAGTTCTGTAAGCATTCATCCCAGATAGGCCTGGGACGATAACAAATTTTGCTGGACGATATATTGTCCCACAAATAATTGACGATAAAACGATATTATTGTCACATTATCGAGACCCAAAATAACCACTCTATTAATGTGTAAATATATCATAATAATGCAAGTACACTTTCAATGCAAACAATTAAAACTTTATTTCATCATTGGAATTGAGAAACAGAAACTTTTAAATATCCTCAATAAATAACAAACAAAAACTATAAAAATAAAATAATAAAAAAAGGACTCTCAGTCTCTGTTAGCAAAAATTCACCAAACACAAAAAATAGACCCTGTCTTCCAAAACAATAAATAAAATGGCCTATCAGTCTCACAAACAAACTGCGCTTCCATATGATAATAATGATAATAATAACAGAGTTTGTAGCTTGTACCATTCCTTATCCTTCCTTCCTTTTCCTCCTTAACATGTAACACTGGCAAATCCAGTTAAAGGAAGGTAGAGGTAACAACATAAACACTTCCATATTTAGATGTCTTAACAGACCATATGCAAATCTGTAGCTACTTTAGTTTGGCAGATCCGAGCAAGGAACACCCACATGTTGACCTTGTGTGGCTTAAGGCAGGATCTCTCGTGGAGTAGCAATGTTGCCAGTCCACTTGACATCGGTTAGGTGCATGACAGTGGTACCGTTTAAACTTCTATCACCTAATTTCAAACCAAAACTCTTGCTCAGCAACGATGGGAAATTACAAATGTATTATTTATAAACAGTATGAATATTACCGTTAGGCCTACACGTTTACCAGGCAATCGAATAACACACACACGCGCGCGCGCGCGCACGCAAGCACGCACGCACACACGCACGCGAGCGGTAATCGGGAGAGTTGGGAGAATTCCCTGTGGGCCGCTGTCACGTTAAAATTGTACCGGGGGCGAAAATTGTACCGGCCTACGTCATCGTTTGTTTACATCCTGACAACATGTTTCCAAACGACGAAATAACATAATACAGAGTAGCGGAATCGCTATCTGTATTATGATAGATAGCGATAACATTGTTTTTACTTTATATTTGTATTGTATTTAATTGTTTAATCGAAACAATAAAAAAATTGACCGCGAAACGGCCGATCGCGTCAAATGACGTATGCTTTGCCCGCGTCAAATGACATTTGTCATTTGACGCGATCGCCCGTTTTTTATTGTTTCGATTAAACAATTAAATACAATACAAATATAAAGTAAAAACAATTGTTATCGCTATCTATCATAATACAGATAGCGATCCGCTATCTGTATTATGTTATTTCGTCGGCGCAACCAATTCGATTTTGTCTATAGGGGACAACTGAGCGCCCCCTCCCGAAGTGGTACAGCCCAGGTCGGCCTTGAAATGCGATTGGTCAGAAAGACGTAACAGCTAATGACAACATTGAACTCTCATGCAGGTTATAACAGTGACCCACTGTTGCGGTGTCCAACACGCATAAAATCAGCAGCCTTTGGACAAACAAACCCACCATTAACGACAGACGACAGGGTTTTTGGGAAAACAAAGTTTTATGGTTGACATTGACAATGATCGTGAGGTCAGTCCGACATGACGATTGGTCTTTCTTTTACTTCTCAAACTACGTTACAATTGAATGTTCATCAGCCCGATTTTCAAATATTCTCGGAGGAGAAACCCTCCCGAACACCCGTTTTAAAATCTCTCTAACTTCTGGGCTACAGCCCCGAATGTTTTCAATTGCTAGCGACGCTCCTCCTGTCATCCAGCGTGTTTGGAGGCGAGAGACGAGGAAAACCTTTTACAGTTTATGAGGAAAACAAATACACGCATGCACATAGCGATTTATCGAGGCCGTAAAAGTGACCGACTTCATTTTTATTTATCGTGCGATTAATTGATTTATCGATTATCGTCCCAGGCCTAATCCCAGATGATGTTATGAATGCGATGATCCACGTTTGTTTTTTTTGGATGCAATGATCATCTCTGTGAAGCGTTCCCAGTATTCTAATGTTGGCTTTCAGATGGGATTCACATTGTCTCATGGTTCACATGTTCGGGATCTTCTTGGCATTTGAGTGTGTCTGCACCATTACCACCTGATGAGATGCCACACTGCCCAGATGCAGCCCTCCGCAGCTATCGATATCTGGCCAGGTGGAGCACTATGCAGTGTTGACCTGAACAGGTCAATACTACTACTACTACTATGGTATCAAGGCTTTCTCAGCTGTGTCGCTGTCTAGTGGCCACCTTTGCTTACTCTGTTACCAGGCAGAAAGTGTCTTCATTACAGAATCAGTCCAACACTGTCTATGTATAAATTTGCATCAGCAAGTAATTCAGTCAGATGCCTGCTGTCATTTAGATGGAATGGCTAACTATTAATGCTTCTTTTGCACAGATGTTCTTGGCATCTTGAGAAAATGTCCCTGTGAGTTGCTCCCAGGAATCCAGTCCCAATCTACAGAAGCAGAAGGGACTGTTGACAAACATTCACAAAGTCAGAAACACAATCAATGTACAATGAATGATGCCCTGCACTTCGGAGTGACAGTAGTGAGCTGAAGCCATACCGCGTCAGAGATCTGCACGTTGTTTTGGATCTCATTTGGCAGAGTGATGGGTCACCAAAGGGCTGGGGAGCACCTTTCCATTCATTACTGGGTCCTGCCCGGGGACTTGGTCCCAGTCCAGTGCAGGAACTGAGGAAAGACTCGTTTAAACGGGATTGGCTTGAAAGGCTCCACTGGAGTTTAAGCTGTCGGAAATAATTTACCATAAGCTCTTAGAAAGAAACTTGAGCACTCCATATGGGAGAGTGGACTGGAGGGGAGAAGGCTTATTGCTGCAATTTCACAGCATTTAGTCAGCACATGATGTAGAATACAAGAGAATTTTTTTTTTCCATATTAAATAACTACTAATTATTGCAATTGTGATTAGAATGAATCCGATAAAGGCATGTGAGTCAGCATGACCATGCAACAAGGGAACAGACAGATGGCAGGTTTGAATGGACAGCAGCACTGGAGCACATCAATAAGCTAATACCAAGATCAAAGGATATGTAAATGATCATTAGGTGGTACTTGGGCTGTGGAAGGAAAGGCTGTTCAAACAGCAGAAGCATGGAGGTCAAACAAGAAAATCTTAGTTTTATAAATCCTGAGTCACCTCTGCTATCATCCAGAGCTTTCTAGAGTTTCCTCTGACTGCTGAGTTGAAACAGGGGAGGGGGAATAAGTGGGAAACCCCCCAATGTCATCCGAAACAATGCATTAGAACAGCCTTTATCTGTCTTTAAGCACTCACCACTCAGCCTGTCTGGTTCAGAGTTTCTATCGTGCATTAAGCCAGATCAATACTGGGCATAATACTGGCTGATCCAGCGCAATTTGTGGCCTGTCATCACACAGCACTACACCTATTTTACCTTCCAAACAGCCAATTTCCAAATGGAGGAGGAGCCCATTCATATTATTACTTTCTCTTTGTACGGACCATCAAGCAAGCAACACCTACCCAACATAACAGCACTTATACGAATGAGGGAATATATTTAGTGCAGTCTATCAAAAACAACGGGATGATCTAAAGGGGGATGGGTTCAGCTCTTCTGTAACGGTCACGCACTTTCATCGCTCTTTTAGCTTAACCAAATGTCCTCAATGATCTTTCATCGTTTAAAAACTATGGATAATGAAAGGTCATATTCTGCCTTTGTCATTTGAACAAATCCTAATTA
>OLKM01001320.1:136193-141193 GCA_900291075.1 Melanogrammus aeglefinus | reverse complement strand
GGGGCCTGATAATAATATGGAACAAAAATAGTGGGCTATTAGCCACATTTCGGGGGGATTAATTTTGGCTCTCAGTTGCGCGGGAGTACCCCGCATTGTCTGCGGCCGCTATGGACAGTCTTACACTCTTTGGGTTGACATATGTGTGAAAAGTACACAAGTACAGATGTCGGCTGAGCAGTGTGGTGGAAAATCTCTGTGTTGCCGTGTGCGGCATCAGCCCAAGATGAACTTACTATGTTAAAAAAAAAAGGCCCATCCTTTACATTAGTTTAAAAAAATAAATAAAATACAAACAAAAATACTCGATCAAATAATTGATAATTTTTTTTTGAGGAGGAGGTTTATCATTCATGCTTCTTGTTCAGGCCTAGATATATCTGCAGATTCACTGATCCGTCATCTTTAAATTCTTGTTAAAAATAAACTAGTCATCTTGTCATTTTTCCTTTGATGGAACTGTTTCTTATTTGTTTATTTTTCTTTTCAGTTTGTACAATTGTGGGAACATGCGATGAACAGGACAGGTTTTAAAATAAAATGAAATAAAAAGGGGCTCGCCAGTCGTCACAAGGGAATTTTGGAGGGTTGCCAGGGGTAAATTTTGAGAACCACTGCTCTACACGACCTCATGCTCCGTTTGGTTCAACTGCTTCTCCTTTGTATGCAGAGCAGAAATAACCAGGATCCGTTGTAGGAATATCGAGAGATTTTCCATGGAATAATTAAAGCAGGATGAAGGAGGCTGCTTGGAGATGGTTTTATATGGTTTTGCATGCTGTTCAGGGAGTGTTTGTGTTTTGAGATGAAATATGAAGAGATATCAACCCGGTATCACGCAATTTCATGCACATGCGCACAAACGTTAATCTATTGAATCGTGTCCCAGAGCACGATCGTCCAACTTTTTTCGTGCTACACAGAACGAAATGTAAACAAATGCATTCTGAATGGGAGCATTTTTCAGACGACAGAGTGTGCGCAGACAGTACCGTGCACCCTCTAATATATGACAATATTTCCGATTTTTTAAGCAGACTTTCTCAAGAAGGGGTGTGCGCAGATAGTACAGTGCACCCTCTAGTTATATACACTGTATGTCAATATTTGCATTATTGCATTTTTGAAGCAGACCTAAAAAACTGAAAATAAATAAAAATAACCGTGCTCCACAGAACGAAATGTAAACCAATGTATTCTGAATGGAAGCGTTTCTCCGATGTTAACCGTATATATATACATATATTGATTATATAGGAGAGGCCCTCTTAAGCCCATCAGTTACTTGGCTCCGCAGTGCATCAGTGTCCCTCTCTGGCTCCCTCTGTCTTTTCCACTGTGTTTCGAGAATTCATATCGATATAACGAGAAAGGATGTAATGAAAACGGCAAGAAAATAAAGGCTCTATGGTCATAATAATTTAAATATAATTAAATTCAAGCGTGTAACAAGGAAATGAGACGATCTAGTTGTGGGCCAGCAGAGGCAGAATTGTAATCGAATTCGGCCCATAACCTAATTTTTTACATCGTTCTATATTATGAATATTTTAATATCGTCTGGTAAACCTGAACCACACTTAGACATTGGTGGAGGTGGATTTTCAAGGGTCAGTTTGGCTACAGATCTTGTTCTAACGATAATTGAATAAAAGCTACATGGTCTAAATATTAAAGGCTAACTAAATAATTGTATATTTATATATACAGTGTCAGGCGGGTGCTTGGAAGAGTACTCAGATGCAGATAGGCGAACGGTCTAAACAAACTTTATTTCGGACTTAACAAAACTTAACAAAACACTAGAAACAATAATCACGCTTACGTGGCAAAAACGAGAAACTAGAACTCAGCTCTGACTCTAGTAACAGGGCGTGGCAAAGACAAGGCTGGGCCAGGAGCTGGAGGTACATGGACGGTGACGAACGAAATACTCCGGCAACAATGACAAGGGAAGACAAGGCCTATATACCAACCCGGTCTCACGAAAATACGTGACACTGTCACGTTATTTTAATCTATTGTTCGTGATCAGGGACACGTATTTTCAAAATTTTCGTGTCAAAAAGCACAATTTCCATTCTGTCATGGCAACGTCGCTCGAACACTGGACTTGCAAGGCATTGTCTGTGATAACTAACAATGTGACAGCTTTTGGCCACCCGTTTCTACTTAAAATTGTCTGTGATAACTAACAATATGCCAGCTTTTGGCCACCCGTTTCTACTTAAAATAGTCTGTGATAACTAACAATACGACAGCTTTTGGCCACCCGTTTCTACTTTCGCCTTTGATTCTGAGAAATTGTAACAATTCACGGATATATTAAATGCAGGTGCGCTGCTCTGTAGGCAAACCGTGAAGGAAACAAGGGTAGCTGCTTCATCTGTTCATTTTAGAATGGTATGTCTTGATGTTTATTGTACCTAGCCATCTATTGTCTTGTTCTTGGCTATGTGAATGAAAGTCTGCGTCGATGCCTCGCAAGTCCAGTGTCCGAGCGGACGTTGCCATGACAGTTTGAAAATTGTGCTTTTTGACACGAAAATTTTGAAAATACGTGTCCCTGATCACGAACAATAGATTAAAATAACGTGACAGTGTCACATATTTTCGTGAGACCGGGTTGTATATACACATGGGGAGGGGAGACACAGGTGGAAACAATCAGGAATCAGGGGAGTCACCAGACCGGTGACACAGGAGGAAGGGCAAGGGACCGCAGTGTGACATACAGTATATAATATATATTTTAATATTAAATTAATTCAATATTAAACCAATGCATTTCAGTTGGGAGATTTTTTTCGACTTCAGAAGGGGGGGCGGGCTGCGCAGTGCACGCTCTGCATCTTGTTACTACGATAATTGAATAAAAGCTACATGTATATTCTAACTAAATCATTTTGTATTAAAAAAATATAGGCCTATATAATATATATTTTAATATTTAATTAATTCAGGATTAAACCAGTGCATTTTAATTGGGAGATTTTTTTTTACTTCAAAAGGGCGGCGCAGTGCACGCTCTATATCGCCCCCATATCGTTCTATTTCCCACAGATAAGACTTGTAATTAATGTTTTTTTTGTGGTCAACGTGACTCTTTTTTTTATCATTGTCTGATGAATAGTAGACTATAACGTCACTCTGAGAGATTTGCACGGACACATTTAACGAGGCAGGGTTAGCCCATTCACTTCTGTAGGCCTATTAACCTGACTATGGCTGTAAGACGCTGACCATCTTTCCCATGGGATTGTTCTTAGGATATTTGATTTATTATATAGGCTATGGAGACAACCAGACTTCCTCGAAGCAACAAGAATGGTCTATTAATTTCAAGATGGGTGTGCGAGAATAGGGATATAGTGCCATACCGTCAATATGAATTTCATTCAGGCTGGTCAATGGTCATGATACAGATCTTGTTACACGATAATTGAATAAAAGCTATGGTCTACTAATAATATAACAAAATAACAAAATAATTGTATATTTCTATATTTAAATAGATACATAATATATATTTTAATATTTAATAAGATAAGATAGACACTTTATTGATCCCTTGGGAATGCTCCTTCATGCTCCTTGGCATTTTCTTTTCAATGGGCCTGCGTCACCGTCAAGTGACTCAGCGTCACGTGAACTAGGGTCCGCTGGTTAGGAAATAGACAGATATTCAAAGGTTTCCTTCAAAAGACACCTTGGAATATGTTATTTTTCGCAGTTTAGACTTGTAATTAATAAGTTACTTTTTTAATGAACTCGTTTTTTTTAAATCGCTGTCTGGTGGTTTGTTACGTCACTCTGAGAGACGCGCATGGGAAAAAGTCTCTGGGAAAAGCCGGTCCTAACCCTATCCCGAAACCTCAGAACCCCCCTTCCCTGCCCTTGGGGTCTGAAGTCTCAAGTTTCTGTGTGGGGGTCCCAGTTAGGCCCTAGAATAAGGTCTTAAAATTTCACAATTTTCAAAATTCACTTCCTATCTCAAAAACTGTCTTTCTACCACATTCTGAACTACTAGGTCTTGCAGGCAACACTTCTGAGAGGCTTTGTCCAAATAACATTTGGGAAAACTTGTTTTCTCTAATGGCTAGAACTCCAAAACTCGGATCTGTTGTTCTCGGGACCCCGGGAAATGTGCGTATACATTTTGGCATCTCTAGCTATCTCGATAAGGCGGGAAATGGGGGGTGACCACCGGAGAGGAGAGTAAATGTACATTAGACAGAGGTACGTTTGTCGTCGCATTTTTTGTGGGATGGAGGTGTACATTTGTGGTTTTAGGAGTGTAGACGCAGCTGGCCTGTGGCCAAGTTTTTGAAGTCTGGAGTCAAAAGGAGCTGGCGCCATGCCGCTTATGAGATAGCACTTTATACATTATATTAGGCCTGTCAAAATTAACGCGTTAACACAGGGTGATTAATTTGTTGAACAGCTATTTCTAGCGGCCGCTTTGCACTAGTCGCCAATAGTCGCCGTTCTAGAGTTTTGGCTGAGACACAAGATGGATACAGAACTGAAAGAAACTGTTGGCCCTCTGGATGGAAATTTAGTTTGCCAAATGGATTGCAAAAGACTGTCGGCCAATTAATATTGTTGAGGACAAGGGCCTTGTGGAAGTGTTACAAGTTGCTTCAGGCGACGCATTCTACAAGCCACCTTCAAGTGGCACAGTAATGACTAAAATCCACGACCATCTACATAAACGGAAAAGAAAAAAAAAGAAGAGGATTTGGGCTTGTAGCGGACTATGTTCGCCTGACAGGACAAACCCCTTGCAACTGCCTCTGTGTGTAACAACATTATACTGAGTGTGACTGCACATCATATCGCTAAACAATGGAACTGGAAGTCGTTTGCTCTACCGACTACAAATGAAAACACAGAAAGGCACACGCGTCGTTTTGCGCCAATGCTCACAACGGCAGAGCACTTCCTACAGTAGCCGCAAGTGGGAAATAGAAGGAAAAGTCACAACTATGGGACGGCAG
>OLKM01001320.1:98925-136183 GCA_900291075.1 Melanogrammus aeglefinus | reverse complement strand
CTTAGCTATTTTCGATAATGACCGGCGACGTTCTATACATTATCCTGCTTATTACACGGCTACTTGCCAAAACGAAAATATAACTTCACATGGTTTGTCTTTTTACAATTTATTCGTTACCAGCATTCGTAGTGTTGATTAGTAGATGTGGCAGCACGAGCTATGGAGTGATGCCCCTTTTCTTAAGGCAGTATCGGTAGCATTAATTATTGCCAGACAACGCCACCCTGGGAATTTCACCCAGAGATGTATTTTAAGTGGACTAGCACAAATGAAGGAAAGGCACTGAGGTCCGTTATGCAATGAGGCAGAGACGATCTGTTCAATCATACAAAAATACTTTTATTTATACAAAATGTCTGTTCTTAAAACTAGAGAATTACTCACTAAGGAGGGAAATTGGGTGCTGAGATCCAATCAGTGCTGAGACCTACTGTGAACACCTGCATCCAAAGGAAAAGGGGTCCCAGGAACACCACACGTAAAACAAATGAAAAATAAACCAAATGCGAACACAATACAAAAGGGACACCGTGACCAGGACACCAGTCCACCACCGTAGGCTCAGCACCTGAATTGAGGGGGATCGCAGAGCAACCAGTTAGAAAACATAATGGAAACAAAATAATAATAAGAGAAATTAATTAAATAAACAAAAACTATAATAAATAAACACAAGGAGAAATCCGCGAAAAATCTTACATAACATAACATACACACTTTAATATGTAGTGGCACCAACTAAACAAAAGAGACAGCGACACAACAGGAAAAGGAACAAACTATCGCGAGCCGAATGAACGGCAAAGCGATCGGGTCCGAGCTGGCCCTGGCAAGGCGGTAATAACGTGCAAGCAAAGCAGCAGTGGTTTTTATAGGTGGATTGGCCGCCGCTGCGCCGCTACTGTCGGCCACCCAATCGGGCAGCCCGGCCAACGTGACGTGGAGCAGGGAACGGGACGCTATACAAAAGCGACAGTTCAATAGGCGGCATCGGCTATGTATCGATGAGCAGCGCGCAGCCAGCAGCAACATCCAAGCGAGCCCTTTACAAACAATAACTAAAATTAGCACTGGAAAGGCAACGTATAAGAGAGATGCAGCTGTGACCGGCAGCTCACCTATCACTGCACAGAAGCGGAAATAGACGCACAGGAGCTACGTGACCCAGCCTCCGGCAAGCAAGAGCCTTTACAAAACAATAACTTGAATTAGTACTGGATGGGCAACATGCGAGAGAGATGCAGCCGTGACCGGCAGCTCACCTGTCATCGCACGGAAGCGGAAATGGACGCCCAGGCGCAACGTGACCCAGCCTACGGCAAGCAAGATGCCGACAGGTGCTCTACGCCCGCCTTTATAGATAGTCTCCCACCGTGATTGGCTGGGACTGCCGCACAGCTGACAGTCACCATGACAACAAACTACATATTGCCACATCTGCCCCCATCAATTGAATCGTCGTCCCGACGATGGAATAACCAACAGCAAATTGAAATCATCTCCAAGTCCTAAATAGCGCCGCAACTGCATTAGAAATGGACACAGAAGGATTAACACTTCCCTGTCCAGCATCCCCTGCAGACCGAGGGAGGTGGTGGACATTGGGATGGTGACCTGCCATTAACCTTACTGTGCGCCGGACAGCATTTCAAGCAACAGGGAGGGAAGAAGTACTTGCCACTACAGGAGCAGGAACTACTAGGGAAGATGGCACAGGGGGGGCTGGGTCAGATGGTGGAACCAGCAATCTAGGGGTGGTTTGGGTCACAGCTTCGGCCTGGAAGGAAGCGGGCAACGGGTTCCCAGGCCTCTCGACTAGCCAATCACCATCACCTGTCACCTCATCCTCTGACTGAGATCGCTCAGGAGGAGGCGGAGACGAAACAGCAGCGCCACCAGGAGACTCTACCTCTACCACAGCCTTCAACAAAGAACGATGGACCTGCCTGGCTCGAGTTGGATCATCCCTAGGGGCAATGGTGTAGACTGATCCCCCTTCCCTCGGTGCCCTCATGACACAATACTTAACCGAGGCCCACTGATCCTGGATCTTGTGGCGCCCCCGTAAACCAAGATCTCGCAACCACACCAACTGGCCCTCTTCGAGGGGAACATCTCGGACATTCGGGTCGTGGTTTTTCTTATGGCGCTCGGCAGCAGCCTTCAACCGGTCACGAGCTCCCTCAAAGGCCATCTGTAGGCGGGCTTGATGT
Organism: Melanogrammus aeglefinus; assembly: GCA_900291075.1. Lineage (NCBI taxonomy): Eukaryota > Metazoa > Chordata > Actinopteri > Gadiformes > Gadidae > Melanogrammus > Melanogrammus aeglefinus. The sequence goes on along the minus strand of OLKM01001320.1, from coordinate 133,967 downwards.
TCCTGAACCCACTCGTGGACGTAGCCCCCAACAGGATTCTGAACCCTGCCTAAAAGGAAATCAACCGGGAGTCTTGGCTCCTGGCCAAACATCAACAGGAAAGGGGACTCACCAGTTGCCTGATGCGGGGTGGTGTTATAGGCATACAGGACCTGGGGAAGACAGGAACTCCAGTCGTGCTTACGGGACACGGGCAGTGTGCGCAACAAATTGTGAAGTGTTCTATTAAAACGCTCACATTGCCCATTCCCTGAAGGATGATATGGCGTGGTTCGGGATTTCTCTATCCCGTACAACACACATAACTGACGAATAAGAGAACCCTCAAAACTAGGTCCCTGATCGGAATGTATCCGGGCAGGGACACCAAATTTTGAGAACCACTCAGTGACCAGGACACGAGCTACAGTAGTAGCTCGCTGATCACGGGTAGGTACAGCCCATGTGTACTTACTGAAGACATCAGTCATGACGAGGACGTCTTCAATCCCATGAATGGGCTCCAGAACAGTAAAATCAATAGCCAGGATCTCATTAGGTCGAGAAGCCAAAAGGTGTCCCATGAAGCTGCGAGCAGCAGGTTGACTCACCTTGGCCACCTGGCACCGCTCACATGCCTTGCACCACTGTACCACCTCAGCAGACATGCCTGGCCAGTAACAACGCTGCCGTAGGAGCTCTAGAGTCCTCTCAATCCCCTGATGACCATGCCCTTGGTGAACCTCCGTCAGCACATCCGTTCTTAAAACTGCAGGCAACAACAACTGAAACACACCCTCGGCCCCATCCGGCCGGAAAACCCGACGATACATCACCCCATTCCTTTCAATCAACCGGTCCCACTGCCGAAGCAGCACTAGGGCTGACTGAGACACTGGTCTCCGCTCCTCTTTATTGGGGCGCTGTTTACGTGTCCAGAAAGCCAAGACTTCCTGGATGACTGGGTCAGCGCGCTGGAGTGCAGCGATGTCAGATGGGGGGTGATGGGGCAAGGCGGCAACAGTGGCTTGTGTCGCATCTATCATATCTACTTGCAGGGCCTGCTGTAAGGGTTTGGGGAGCAACGTGCCACGGACCATGACTTGCAGGTCTTGTGCCTCGGGGGAATGCTGACGAGAAAGGGCATCTGCGTTTCCGTTGCTACGACCCGAACGATATTTGAGTTCAAAATCAAACGACGCGAGTTGGGCTACCCAACGCTGTTCAGTGGCCCTAAGCTTGGCGGATGACAGGTGACTCAAGGGATTGTTGTCGGTGTAAACAACACATTTATGACCCAACAGGTATTCCCTAAACTTCTCCGTCATGGCCCACTTGAGCGCCAAAAACTCCAACTTCATGGAGCTGTAGTTACTCATATTGCGCTCAGTGGGCTTCAAACCACGGCTAGCATAAGCTATGGGCCGAACCTTACCATCCTGTTCTTGGGATAACACGGCCCCAAGACCACCACGGCTGGCGTCCACCTCCAAGATGAATGGTAGGGTGAAGTCGGCATACGCCAGCACAGGTGCAGTGGTGAATCGAGTTTTCAAAGCCTCAAAGCTATGGCGACACTCCTCTGTCCAACGACCAGACACTGCTTGGTTAACCCGCTTGGGTTTGAGGCCTGCCAGCTCTGCTACCAGCTTATGCAGGGGTGCCGCCAGCTTCGCAAAATCCTCTACAAAGCGACGGTAGTAGCTGGCGAATCCAAGGAAGGAACGCAGCTCTGAGAGAGTGGCAGGAGGAGGCCAGCTAGAGACAGCTCTGACCTTGCCGGGGTCAGTGGAGACACCTTTGTCTGAAATAACATGGCCCAGGTAACTCACTTCCTGCAGGAAGAAAGCACACTTGCTGAGTTTCACCTTTAACCCTTCGTGGTGTAAACGCTCCAGCACCACACCCAACCTCTCCAGATGTTGCTCGATGGTAGAGGAGAAAACCACTATGTCATCGAGATACAGCAGCAGGGATTGGCACTGCTGGTCGCCAAAAATCCGCTGCATCAGACGCTGGAATGTACCGGGAGCGTTGCAAAGCCCAAAGGGCATGCGGTTCCACTCAAAAAGGCCAAAGGGCGTACAAAAGGCCGTCTTGGAACGGTCAGCCTCTGCCACGGGGACCTGATTGTAGCCACTAGCCAGGTCAAGGGTGGAAAACCAACGAGCACCAGTGAGGGAATCCAAAGACTCATCAATGCGGTGCAGTGGAAAGGCATCCTTCCTGGTTTTACCATTCAGGAGCCTATAGTCCACACACATGCGCAGGCTACCGTCCTTCTTCTTGGCCAGCACAATTGGAAACGCATATGGGCTGCTGCTCTCCCTAATGACCTGAGTCGCCAGCAGCTGGTTAATGTGGTCTTTAACCACCTCATACTCAGATGGAGGAATTCGGCGATAACGTTGTTGTACAGGAGCATCATCTAAGAGAGGGATCTCGTGAGAAATCAGGTCAGTACACCCTAGGTCCCCATCATTAACTGAAAAAATGGAACGGTACTGGCCAAGAAGACCCCTCGCCTTATCCTGTGCTCCCGCAGGCAAATGACCTAACTCCAAAGTTGCTATAGGGTCCTGTGCTGGTGGGGAAACTGACTGCGAAGCCATTGTCGCCACCACAGGTGGCACCTCAGTGACACCGGCAGGCAAACTCACGACCCGCACCTCCTCCAAGGTCCCCACCACAACACGGGGGTAAAGCACCACGTCTGAAGACCCTACGTTCACAATGGGAATGTAGGCTGTGCCCCGTACCACCGATACCAGAGAAGGAGGTGCAAGCAGCCCAGCGGGCAGGCCAGAGTCTAAGGACTCAAAGAGCATAGTAGTGCCAGAGTACTGCTCCGAGCATGTGGCCGTGACAATCTTCATCACACCACCCGGGATACGACAAGCCTTTTTACCACGTAGTTTGGCTTTCCCTGCTCCCCGACCAGCTGTAACACTGGCTTCATGGCACTTTTGGAAGGCCTGCATGACAGGCTTAGGGACCTCAGATACCACTGGCAGGTCAAACAAAGCCAAGCCATGCTGCCCAAAGAGCTCTGCATAGCACCTTCGGATAACATTCATCCCTAAAATACCAGGAACCTGAGAAGATACACCACCAGGTGGGTCCTTGACCAACAGAATCCCACAGGCTGGCAGCCGCTTCCCACAAAGCTCTACGTCCAGTTCTAAGTAGCCGATGTAAGGGATGGCCAGGCCATTGGCTGCTCTGAGCTGCAGCCAGTGGCAAGGTTTAAGCCGCTCTTGGCCCCAAGGCGCAAAATGTTGCTCGAAAAGAGACTCTGTAATAGTTGACACCATAGACCCTGTATCTACTAAACAAGAGACAGCAACCCCTCCCATCCTCACACCTACATGAGGACAAGATGACATGAGCTTGGACACTTCCACGTCACCTGGACCTAAATCTGAGCCAGTAACTCCCCTCTCCGAACTGTGACTCTGCAGTTTGGCGGGTGCTAGTTTTCCGACACCTGGGCGGAATGGAATGGCCCACTTGGCCGAGAGGCCGGTAAAGAAGGTTGAACGCAGGCAGGAACACGAGCTCCACACTCCCTAGCAATGTGACCTGGTTGCTGACACCTCCTACAGATGATGGGACCACGAAAAGGCGCTCGGCTTTGCTGCTGAGAGGCCTGCAAACGGGAAATGCTCTGAGTCAGCTGGTTCAACTGTTCCTGTTGCAACTTCAGCATTTCCCTCATCTCACACAGCTCCGAGGCTTGAGGCGAACCGGCACCTGCCTGATGGCTGCCCTGGACCACACACTGAGCACTGAAGACAGAAGGAACAGAATGACTACGACCTCTAACACCTCCAGGTAAGCCCTCTCGTTCCCACCTGATCGCCTCACTCCTAGCCTCCAGTAAGGTAGCAGTAGGCTGCCTGCGCACAAACTGCTTTAGCTCACGACGAAGTGGCCCATCCAGCACATGCTCCACAAACTGATCCCGCAACAAAACCTCGGCATTGGGTATGCCACTGGGTGCACGCTGCTTCACAGAGGTCATAAGACCGATCAATGCGAGGGAAAACTCTAGTAGAGTCTCTCCCTCATGCTGTCGTCGGGAGAAAAATGCCTCTTGTAAAGCTACATATGACTCTGCACACCCATAAAGCTCCTCTAATACCGCAATTATCTTAGATGGGTCTGAACGCTCTTCACTGGAGCGGTACTTAATTTCCTCACGCGCCTCCCCCTCTAGGTGGTCAAATAAGAAGAATGCCTGATCGGATGCAGACAAGTGGCGTGCTCTCATACAGGCTTGCACCTTCTCCAACCATTCAGCTAACCCTATGCCTGACCTTGCCCTAAATGTGGGACATTTTCTGTCTCTAGGTACAAAAATCAGTCTCTCCGTTGAAGGAGCACTGGCACTGGAGGATGCAGCAGGCGCAAGAAGAACTGGGGGCGCTGTACCAGGGCCAGGCATGGCTGCAACCTGTTCCTGTCTCAGCCCCTCGTTGTCTGCCCTTAGCTGTGCGACTAAATCCCTCAGTTCCTGCAACTCTGCCTCCATAACTAAGCCTATACAAGCTACAACCTTCTCTACCGTGGAGAAGAGTCCAGGGCAAGGGGAACTGGGCTTGTTGCAGGTCCACAAAACCAGCTGCTGCTTTGCCTCGAAAAGAGAAAGAAATGGAGAAAAAAAAAAAAAAAAAAAAAAAACACAAAAAAAACACAAGTCAGACACAGACACTTACGTTAGCACAGACACGATCTTTCTTTAAAGAAACTAATGAAAAATAAAAAAGTAAACAGAACACACGTCTCTGCCCTCAAATTGCAAATCCTGCCGACAACGCCAGATTGTGGCAGCACGAGCTATGGAGTGATGCCCCTTTTCTTAAGGCAGTATCGGTAGCATTAATTATTGCCAGACAACGCCACCCTGGGAATTTCACCCAGAGATGTATTTTAAGTGGACTAGCACAAATGAAGGAAAGGCACTGAGGTCCGTTATGCAATGAGGCAGAGACGATCTGTTCAATCATACAAAAATACTTTTATTTATACAAAATGTCTGTTCTTAAAACTAGAGAATTACTCACTAAGGAGGGAAATTGGGTGCTGAGATCCAATCAGTGCTGAGACCTACTGTGAACACCTGCATCCAAAGGAAAAGGGGTCCCAGGAACACCACACGTAAAACAAATGAAAAATAAACCAAATGCGAACACAATACAAAAGGGACACCGTGACCAGGACACCAGTCCACCACCGTAGGCTCAGCACCTGAATTGAGGGGGATCGCAGAGCAACCAGTTAGAAAACATAATGGAAACAAAAATAATAATAAGAGAAATTAATTAAATAAAACAAAAAAACTATAATAAATAAACACAAGGAGAAATCCGCCGAAAAATCTTACATAACATAACATACACACTTTAATATGTAGTGGCACCAACTAAACAAAAGAGACAGCGACACAACAGGAAAAGGAACAAACTATCGCGAGCCGAATGAACGGCAAAGCGATCGGGTCCGAGCTGGCCCTGGCAAGGCGGTAATAACGTGCAAGCAAAGCAGCAGTGGTTTTTATAGGTGGATTGGCCGCCGCTGCGCCGCTACTGTCGGCCACCCAATCGGGCAGTCCCGGCCAACGTGACGTGGAGCAGGGAACGGGACGCTATACAAAAGCGACAGTTCAATAGGCGGCATCGGCTATGTATTGATGAGCAGCGCGCAGCCAGCAGCAACATCCAAGCGAGCCCTTTACAAACAATAACTAAAATTAGCACTGGAAAGGCAACGTATAAGAGAGATGCAGCCGTGACCGGCAGCTCACCTATCACTGCACAGAAGCGGAAATAGACGCACAGGAGCTACGTGACCCAGCCTCCGGCAAGCAAGAGCCTTTACAAAACAATAACTAAAATTAGTACTGGATGGGCAACATGCGAGAGAGATGCAGCCGTGACCGGCAGCTCACCTGTCACCGCACGGAAGCGGAAATGGACGCCCAGGCGCAACGTGACCCAGCCTACGGCAAGCAAGATGCTGATCCAACACCACTCCTGGGATGGTCAGTGGCCACCATGCCCAACACAGCTGGAGGCAACAGCAGAGGCATGCCAGAATTTATGAAGAAAGTTTGGCTATTGATCATTGAGGGTTAATGTTTACACCACATTTTCTAGACTAGAGAGCACATTTAGATAAATGCTATAGTTGTCACACAGACACAAGCATTTTTTTATTTTTGTAATATGGAATTATTTCAGGAGGGGAAATGCAGTGAAAAGTGTGGGTACGCACGTTGCATGTTTTAAAACTTGAAGCATTCATCTATTCTTTTCGTAGTTTACTCTGCTGTTGGCTTTGATGGGGCATAACTCCATCAGCAGGATTCTATCAGTCTCTCAGGCGAGTCTTTCAAATTTCTAAATTCACACGTCTTAGGCCTACTCAAGTGTGTGCAACTCAGCTAGATACTGATCAAAACCGACTCCTTGTTTTTGACATGAGACATGAGAGAAACTTATATCTCTCAAACGTAATGTTCAGTTTTGGCACAAAGTAGCCTACTCTTCAAACTTGTCCATTAGCTCATCCAGGCTTGCATCATCATCAAGTTGGAAACTGTTATATATATCCAATGCATCCTCATCTATCATGTGCAGTAGGGATGCACCGAAATGAAAATTCTTGGCCGAAACCGAAAACCAAAAATGAGGAAACCGGCCGAAAACCGAAACACAGAAAGAAATTATTATGCCAATTATTAGTACCATTTAGGGTTGCCGCGGTATGCGGTATTACCGGTGTTAACAGTGTTGAGGCCAACACCGAGTTATTTTGTCTTATTTTTTTTTCCAGTAATAAAAAAAGTTCCGGCCTTGTTTGGAATGCGCAAGACCGGTAACCATAGCAACGCCGGTAAACAAAACCCGCGACGCCCAATCCCTACGAAAGCTCCTCGCGCTACGGCCATCCGGAGGCGCACAGAGCTTTTGGGCGTGATATTATACAGTGGCGAAGCTAGACCTTTTTTGGGTGGGCTCAAGCCCACCCAAAACTTGACTGACTCAGCTGAGAATGGCATGCATTCCATGATGTGATTCACCGCTACCGGAAACTAGGCTGATTCGCGAACGACTCCTCCCAGTTCAGTCGAGTTTCCGGTGAATCGAATCATGGAATGCACGGTTCTTCTGCTGACTCGAAGGCTCCGTTTACACGATGACGGTCTGAACAGAAGACGCAAATGGAGTTGTGTTGTCACTTTTTATTCCGCGTTTAGATTAGCGTTTTCGGGAGGAAATCTGCGTGCATACGGTGGATTTTGATTGGGTGTGCAGCCAGGCGGCTAGGTGGTGCTGTGATACAAGACTCAACTGAAAGTTAGAGTTCAGACAGAGTTCAACTCAGACCAACCAACTGGTGGGGGTGGGAGGGGGGGGGGGGTTGATGGGTGTTAATAAATGTGTGATAACTAGCAGGTCTGGTTAAATATCTTAGCATCTGTATTTAATGGCGTTTGAGTTAATCAACAGCTCTATTTAATGTATGCATAATGACATGTCCTTAAATTAAAAGGCTAAGGATCAAAATGCCCCCTTCCCCCAATTCAATGTGAAGTTTGTTTATGGCCGGCTCAGACTACACGATTCTCAGACATCCCTCCACGATTTAACGTGTCACACTATACGATCCCAGAGCCAGGAAATCGGGCGTTGTCTCGTCGGAAGACTGGCCACACTACACGATTCTAGGGTGCGAGTGCGATGCTCTTTACTTTGTATCATTCACGGTTACAAGATATTTACAAAATCAAAGGTTTAGAACTGACATAAATGTTTTTTACATTTTTGTCATAAAGGTTCCAGTAGTTTTTATATCTAGGCCTACTCAATGCAGCAACTCCTGACAGTAGTTGCGTTGCGAGTGACATGAGCGATGTAAATATACTGCCGCATTTCAACCAAAGTTGTCTCCATTATGTTGTTTCATTTTCTCTCGTTTTCTTCATTAGCATTCTTCATTTTTTGTAGTAGTTACTGTGTACTCAGCGTAGTGCAGTGAAGTCAGTTGGTAAACACTGAGCTCCAGCTGTTCGTAGGGTTCCCTCACGCAACTGGGGACGTGGTTCCCTCATGATAGCTACGTCATGCGATTCCCCAAAAAATTCTGACATGCGAGACTTTTCGTCGTGGGGCTTTCGAACGTCGCAGACGAAAACGTAGCAGATCGCAAGCATGTCACATTACAAGACCTCGTCTCGTCGCCGACCTGTCAAAAATCGTGTACGATTCGCAAATTTGTCTGCGACGAAAGAATCGGGGCAAAATCGGGCTGAAATTGTGTAGTCTGAGCCGGCCATAATAACAAATCAAGTCAAGGGGTGGGTTAGTTGATTATCGGATGTTTAACAAATCAGCAAGATAATAGACTGCATTTAGCAATGAGGGAGTTTAAAAGTAATTTAATTTAATTGATCAAGATCCACCATGGTGGGGGTTTCGGGTCACGTGCGGCAGAACGAACCATGACGAGACAGATTGACGAGACATTCATTTATTTTATTAATCTACCATGACACAGAAAATACAAAGACAACATGTATTTACCATTTCACTGATATTTAATCGTATTATCGTACGCTCACTAAGCCCATTTGTTTTTTTTCCCCCAAGAAATCGGTTGATTTCTGTCTTGCAAGTCAGCGAGTCGTGGGTCTGGGAGGAGTCATTCGCGAATCGTTCATTCATTCAGCCTGGTTTCCGGTAGCGGTGAATCGCATCATGGAATGCACGCCAGTGCACGGTTTTCAGCTGAGTCAGTCAGACTCAGTGGAGTCAGTGCTACCAGAAACTTGTTTGTTAGTTCAGTCGAGTTTCCGGTGAATCGAATGGTGAACGAGATGAACGAGAGAAACGAACCGGTTCAGTTCGTTCGTCCTAAAGACTCGTTCATTCGAACCGGTTCGTTCGCGAACGAGTCAACACTAGTAATCACACACACACAGACACACACACACACACACACACACACACACACACACACACACACACACACACACACACACACACACACACACACACACACACACACACACATGGTGCTCGCACGGTCGTGTCTCATTGGCGGGCCAAATTCTCTGGGCGGGCAAGGCAGAGAAAGGGGAGGAGCTTAGATCCTTTATGACGACATATGGGAACACATTCCAAATCAGCTCGCTTGAGCCTCCGATTTTTCAAAGGTGAGCACAACACCTAGTGCTTGTTTTACACCGAACACAAGTTTTAGCCACTGGGAGACCATAGGCAGGCTAGGGGAACTCATTTATATAAAGTGAGATTTTCATGCCATGTGACTTTTAGAGCCAGATTGATGTTTTTCATCAGTTACAATTTTTACAAATCTTTGTGAATGCAACATTTAAATATTTTTTATGATAAATTATTATTATTACTATTAGCATTATATTATTAAGGCTCAGTATTGAGTTCAAGGACCTCTAGCAATGTGACAATGTTCCCGTCAGTTTATGAAGCTTAAGAAATTTCTGGAAGGAAATATTCCCAGTGCTATGACACTGTTATTATGAGGTGTATTAATATTATCACAATAAACGGAAGGGAAAAGATTGTTTTCGGGGCCAGTTACCCCGACTGGAATGCCCTTAGCAGGGAACCAGATGGATATGGGAGCTTCATATCCCAAATAAATTAGGGAAGATTGGGGTGTGAATGGGAGAAATGGAGCACAAAGGTGCCATTCACCCATCATTACGTTTTAACTGATTCTTTACGAATAGGTTTCAACTGAACAGAAGATGGCACTGTTACCTTTAGTGCATATGCTTGTTTTGTGTTTGCGTTTAGGTTCTCCTTAGTTTTGGCTTTCTCCCACTCAGACGCAGATTAACGCACAGGCTACCCTATGGTGCAGCCATAGGGGCCCACATCTGCAAGGGGCCCTGGATTGGCCAGACTATTTTAAAATGTCTTAAAATAAAAAAGTGACCCCTATAGACCCATAACAAGAATAATTTTAAAATGAAGCAGTCATGTGGCAAGTTCTTCAAGTCAATTTTGTTGAACAGCATAGCACCAATTTGCGCCAATGATTATATTGAAATGTAATTATGTAGGATTACAATATGCCTGCCCGGATAACAAAGTAAGCCCATCAATCAAATATATTTGACAGCTTGTGTTATAAATGAGTCATTTGATTTTTCAGTTCCTTAATAAGTGAGATACAACTCTAACAGTGCTCAGTAACCAAGCTACGTGTTGGAAATTGTATTCTTTATGAATGCAAGGAAATGTGCAGAATGTATTACTAAGTTTTAATATTACACTATTTTCCCATACGTTGTTCACTGTAAAGGATAGAATTTGGCCCGCCAATGAGGCACGACCGTGCGAGCGCCACGTGTGTGTGTGTGTGTGTGTGTGTGTGTAGGTGTGTGTGTGTGTGTGTAGGTGTGTGTGTGTGTAGGTGTGTGTGTGTGGCGTGTGTGTGTGTGTTTGTATATGTGTGTTTGTGTGTGCTTGTGTTTTCTTACATTACATTAAACAACTGGTAGGAACCTAATAGAGAAGCACTGTCTGTCCTTACAAAGCACAATGCAAAACAAATATTTATAAAGCATGTTACCTAAGGTATTTTTGCATGACCCCTTCAGCCTATTATTGGTCAACAGGATTGCCATCTGGATGTTGAGCGACTGACGACAGCATTGCTGGCTTGATCTTCCACACAGGGATTATTGAAGACTGTTGCTATGTCTGCCAGCACCTTGACTCTCATGATAGCGTTTGTGCTTTCAAACATGTATATTTATAGTTCTCTCGTCATAGCCGCTTTGCAGCCATACACTAGTTGCATCTGCACTCTGTTCCATTCTAAAAACAGCAGTGTGCCCGCCAAACTATGCACTGTCTTAAGGCTACACAAAATAATAAGACATTTTTCATTGCAAACCCTCAGTACAACCTTCAATGGGAGTGGTAGTGCTTTTTGGACTGATTTTGCCCCCAAGGTGAAAAGATTATGACAGTAAATTAAAACAGCTCTCACTAGTCCTGCAGTTAAGCTTTCACCACCATGATAGCCCACATATTGCTGAGAGAGCCATTATTGGACATGTATAACATAGATAGCCTTCCAAGTTCACTTATTAAGAATATTAACAGAAATGTGTGAATTATTTTGTTTTGATTAACAGATTCAGAACATGTGACTCAATAATATGTAATATTGTTTAAGTCCTCTGCAAATCATAATTATCCCAATAACATAAAGGCCAGAGCTGACAAATGACATGTAAAGCTTCTCAATCAAACGACCCTGGCCTTTGGTTGTCTCTCCACTTCAGAATGTTTATGAAATATGTTGTTTGGAGCAACTTGCTCTTGGCAGGTTGGAGCTCACAGATGTCTACACCGGTCAGATGGCTTGAGGGGGCAGGCGCCATCTTTTGAGTTGTGACAGGGAGAGAAGTCACTGGAACAGCCACTTCGTACACACTCATAACACATAATACAATAGTACCCAACACACACTACGCTAATTAGAAAAAAGTTTTTTTCAGAATTGGTGGCAGGATCTGGAGTCTTGTGTGAATTATATAGTGACTGATAAACCAGAATGTTCAATTTCTCATAAGCAGCCACCAGCCAGAGCGCTGATTACGTACTACTCATTTTCCGCCAAACAGAATATAATTTATCTAGCCAATACAAAATCTTAAACTTTTGTGTGCTAAAATAGCAGTGTATTATTTATTCCCTGCAGTTTATATGGCGGAATTTGGTTTAGGAAAATACATATTTCAGATTATATTTTTGTTTGGTGGTGTAGGGCCTGTAATCTAAACCCTACTCTAAGAAGCAACACATTGAGATTACAGAGAATACACTGGTCCCCTAGTTGATTTAAAGACGCAAGTGTATGATTTTAAAGAGGTAATTTTTTCAAAATGAAAGACTTCCAAGAATATTAAGCATTTCCTGCCAATGTCCCAGATGGCAATAGAAATAATGTATCCTCTATATCAGTGGTTCTCAAACTATGCATACCACTGGTGGTACGGGATGTGTTATCAAGTGGTACGCATAGGAATTAGAAGATTTTTTTTAGATTTAATACTATCAAAATACTAGTAAGAATGGAAATACATTTACCATGAGATCATGTTCTCACTGGCTGTGTGTGCATGTGTGTGTGTTTCAGTGTATCTGTTCTAGTGCTACCACTTTGTACAGCTGACAACAGCAAACAATAAATTATATTTCGGTGCCCTACGCGAGCAGGGGGGGGGGGGAGGGGATCCTCTTTTTATATATTAGGTAAGAACATCTAATTTGCCGAAATTGAGTGATAGGTTATACAATTAAGAAAAAACAACGGTGGGCCTCTTCATAACTAATTTACCTTTTTTTAATTCAATATTGTAATCTTTATTTATTTATTTTATTTTATTACAAACCTTAATTTTTGGTGCCCCCCCAGGTACTCGGTGCCCTACGCACACTGCGTACTCTGCGTATAGGGAGCGGCGGGCCTGTGCTGCTGTATGTAATATTTATAACATCTGTCATAATGTTGGTACTTAGGGAGACAAATATTTTCTGTGGTGGTAAATGGTCTAAAAAGTTTGAGAACCACTGATCTATATGCATTGAAACTGAAAACTCACTCTTTCTGGAAGATATTTGTGATTTCCAGAATTTAATTAATGTAATATTTTGTTATATATTGTACCATAGCTAAATTTGTTTGTATTGGAACAATTAACTTTTTGTTTCTGAACTGCGGGAGTGAGAAAATGCTTATATTTAATTATAGGTGCTGTCCATAGAGTTATTATTAGTGTTTCTGTTTTTATGCTCCACATAAAGATCAATCGTTACCATGGCATGAGGTAGCCTGGCAACAGTCCATGCTCCCACCTCTCGCTTATTATTTTCCCTCTGTTTGATTGGGAATGTGAATAGTTATTTTCTAAATGGCACTGAAGTAACGTGCAGCCCTTTGAGAGACAGATCTACAGTAAGTATTTGGCCACTGTGTTCTGGTGAGGAGAAGTGTACTCAGATCTGTGCCTTTAAGAATGTGGGGAACCAGGGCTTGGGTCTTGAGTCAGTGAGCTTCGGAGTTGGCAAGTTGTGGGTGGTGGGGAAAGATGGTGTTGATGCAAGGTTTTTTTGTAGTTTGTTAATTGATTTGTTTATTAAGTTATTTTGTTAAAATGTTTTCTTACAGTATCTAAAACTGAATACAGCTCTAAAAGCTCTGATGGCAAATGTAGTCACAATGGAACTAACTATGAGAATGGACCTGAATATAATCACTGAATATTCAGGTAGCACAATTTAGACTATCCTTTTTACTAAATAATGGTCTGCATAACCTTTGTCTGGGCTTTTTGTTTGTAGGAGCTATAAAGCCAGCATCCTGGTGGTATAAGCAAGTTAATATCTCCAACATCTTGCACTCCGTGACGCACCTATCAGAACTCCTCTACTGGAATGTGTGAAATGCTCACCACAACAAACTAAGTACTTCAAAAAGGGCACCTTTAGGGTGGGGTAGATGAGCTCAGATATGCATTATTGTTAGTCAAGGTTTTTCATAGTGGACACTATTAGGTTTGGCATGCTTGACGATGACAATTCCTTCAGGCATTTACATGTTATATAGTGTATAGCGCAGTGGGCGGCCTGGTCCTGGGTTTTGTCTCAATTTGTGTGTGTGTGTGTTTGTGTGTGTGTGTCTCTTTGTGCATGTGTGTGTGTGAGTGTGCGTCTGTCTCTGGGGAGTGATGTTAGCCACTTTAAACCAATACAGAGACTCTTTGTACGGTCCATGGGGTCTGTAGGCGGCATTGAGCAACCTGCTTGTACTACACTGTATTACAATATTGTACAAATTATTCATTTTACAATAAATACATTTTTTGGGGTCATCTTGCTTCCATAACAACATGTCCATAGGCGTAGACGGTATATCTATATACTGTATATCTATATACTGTATATCTATATATCTCTCTCTCTCTCTCTCTCTCTCTCTCTCTCTCTCTCTCTCTCTCTCTCTCTCTCTCTCTTTCTTCTCTTCTCTCTCTATCTCTTCTCTATCTCTTCTCTCTCTCTCTCTCTCTCTCTCTCTCTCTCTCTCTCTCTCTATTATATATATTTATATATATATAGAGATATATATATATATACATGTATGTATATATATACACCTTCATGTTACATCATATGAGGCAACATGAAGTAGGTAGACGGTTGTTCAGCATAAGGCCGTTTGACTGTCAACCTCTGGTCTCATGGTTTTCATTGCTTTTCTTGCCTTCTGTAGGGTGCATGTTGGCTACCTGTAAAAAAAAAACAGTTGTTTTTACAGTAAAAATCTGGCAGCTGGTTGCCAGAATTCTACCGTAATACGGTAGAACATTTTCTTCAATTACGGTAAAATAATGTTAGTAGGCCTACTGCTGATTAACCCTAACCCTACGGTAAAGGTTGGTAATTTTTTCCATATTCTAACGAATAAATAAATTTAAAAATCATTGAAAGTGTCAGTGTTTTGTCTCATGAAATTACGGTATAACTAAAGGTTTCCTCCAAGAAATAAAACTGTATTTTACTGTGAAATAAACAGTCTGTATGAATATAAAATACTACTTAATTCTGTAAAAAAAAGAAAATGGTAGCTGCGGTTGCCAGCATTTTACCGTAATAAGAACGGCAGTACGACTTTGCTTCCATTTCAATAAAAGGATTAGTACTGCTGATTTTACGGTAAAGATTGGAGATTTTTTCCATATTCTACCATATAAATAAATCAGTGTTGTCATATAACATTAACATGGAATTACTGCGTAACTGAGGATTTCCTCCATGAAATAAAAGGTTATTTTGAACATAAAATAATACTTGATTCTTTATAATTTCTCAAAATATCGTATAAATAAAAGTTTTACCATTAAATAAAATATTTTTACTGCGCAATTAACTGTAATGTGAAATACTACCCTCTTGGTATAAATTCCAAAAATAAAAATTGTATATATATTTAAAAAAAACATCCTAGTGCTAGTTTTGATCAAGTCTCAATGACATTACGTTACTTTAAAAACCCATGGGAAAAACAAAGTTAAAGTTGTACAAAATGTTTTAATGATCAAAACAGTTTTTACAAATGACAATCCTCTGCTGTCCTGTTTGCAGCATGGCCAGAGCTACATTCTGAATAGCTCATAGTCTGGCACTTATTTATTTCGTTCTAAAGGTACGGCCACACTGAAGGCGTTACGCGCGTTAGAGGCGTTGAAAATCTGCATTTTTCATGGGGAACCATTGGCGTGTTAGGGGCATTAGACGTGGCAGACGCACGTAATGACGCACGTAAAGTAAACGCACCAACGCGGCGAGTTCAAAAAATTTAACTTTTAACGCGAGTAACGTGTGACGCGTGCACAGAAGCACATGGCGGACATCTTACTCTTTATTCTGGGTGGAAATAGTAACAAAAATGGTTCAACACGCCAACTCGCCTACGCAGCCACCATCGCTGTGCTGTATTTAGGAGTCGGAGGTAGGAAACCCAAATGCCGCCATGTTTGGGAGCATGATAGATCTTAGATCGGGTTAGATTAAATAATCTCGGATATAAATAACAATAATCGGGTTAAATAACTTCACATGATGTGTCTGGTGTGTTTTCAGCATTCATAGTGTTGATCAGCAGAGAAATAGTCAGCCAAAGACGTTGAGGTTGCTTAGCAACCAAAGACGCTGCCCATGCAAGTGAATGGAGCTCTTCGTAATAATTATAAAACCAAACATCTTTTACATTCACCGAGCGAACATTATGAAAGTAAAATGCACATTCCTCGCTAACTATGTTTACATAAACACTTTTAATGGCGTAACTATGTTACTCTTTCCACCTAGAATAAAGAGTAAGATGTCCTCCATGTGCTTCTGTGTGTGACCGTGGCAAAAAATTGTTGAATGTCGACAACGCCAGCTAGGGGAGGGGATACCCCAGGACCAGAACTGTGCTAGCTAACATGTGCTATAGCCACCCCCGAGACGCTACAAAAGCTTTAGGCAATACAAGTTCGTACAATCTGGGCCAGAGACTTGATTTCAAGTGAATTTAATTTATTAGAATTACTGGATACTAATTACATGTCTGGTCACCACCTGGGACACACAAGATAGTACACAATAAATTTAGCAGACTGGACTAATAAACTAAATGAAAAGAAATGAAAATAACCGACAAATTAAACAAACAAAAGCATAAAGCAGCATGTAGGGCAAGCAGGGCAGACGGGCAGCACACCACTGCGTAGCCGAATACACATAAAACAAAGAAAACAATGAAATGCGCATGCAGGTCGTCATGCATGTGAGACTGAATTTGTGGCGCAACAGAACAGCAGCCCTTCGGTAACGTCGGGGTAATTGGCCACGATCAACTTCAAGGCATGGGGCCGATGAATGCCTCAATTTGGAACAGCCGGTCATGGAGAGCGAAGTCGCAGCTCATCTACGACTCCAGGTGATCCCAAACCAGCACCTAATTTGTAAGCAACGCTATGCGAAGCAGCCAACTTCCAGCCTACGCCACCGAGTAATGGACGCCCCGGAAGCAAAACAACGGGTAGGACATATCCCTCCCGATGACGTCCACCGACCTTATATTAAAATAAAGTCCGCCCCCCTTATCAGGATGGCTATGGCTCGGCCAATCATACCCCGAGACCGGCCATAGGTAAACCTCAACCTGCGATATTTGCCAGCGTCACGCGTTACTCGCGTTAAAAGTAAAAAAAATTGAACTCTGCCCAGGTTGGTGCGTTTATGTGTGTCATTATGTGTGTCTGCTATGGCAAGCCAACCCCGCCAGAAAACGCCATCATTTAGTCACGTATCACCTTAATTAGGTCGTAAAAAACGCCGTAAAATGTAGAAAAACAGCGTATTTTACGCCGTTATGTTTAGAAATGCGCCGCTTTTTACGTCGCAATTGAGCCTTTCAAGAGCGCGCGTAAAAAATGCAGTTTTGAGCATTCAATATGCACGTAAAATACGTGCGTTTCTGCACATCACAACGCGTGTAAAATACGGCCTCTCGCTAGTATGCTAATAAATCTCCGCCCTTCTTTTCTCTCAGCCAATGCATTTGAAGTGTTTGCGCCCAATTGCTGAAAAAGACAAGCCGACCAAATCAGTTCAGCACAGATCTGCTTTGAGGATTTCTCCTCTCATTTATTGTTAGTTGCAGCGTCATATAGATATATATTAGTAAATCCAGTTACAACGTTATGGTCACCGTGGCCCAATCGATAGTGGCGCTTGTGCTGTAGGCAAGAGGTTTCCGGATCAAATCCATGAAGGTGATGCGTGACTTAATGATGGCGTTTTCTGGCGGGGTTGGCTTGCCATAGTCTGCTGCGTCTAACGACCCTAACGCGCCGCTTTAACGCGTGTAACGCGTTGTGGGAACTCGGTACGGTAGAGGAGGCTTAAAGCAGATACCAGGCTGGAAAGGAGGGTTGAAAGCCTCGAACGGCGGTTTATTTCATTCGCTAGGCAGTCCAAGGTACGAGTTCACAGAAACACACTCGGTACATCAAAAAGGGGATCGCTCAAAACATGGTCCATGTGTCCGCCGTGCGGCTCACTCCATGGAGGCTGGTTCCTCGGCGTCGTCCTCTCTTCCACTCGACTGGCCTCCTTCTGTCGGTCGGTGGCCTCCTTTTAACACCTGGGTGCCTTTTCTCCAGGTGTTCCTCGTTTGGCCCATTACGGCTCTCGGGAGGCCGGGATTTGTCGCCGGCTGTGGGCCACCGGCGGTATATACCGGCCTCGACTCTCCCGAATAGGGGGCGTGGCAGCAGAGGAATGCCACAGCGTCTACGCGCCTAAACCAATGGTTCCCTTTGCAAAAATGCAGATTTTCAATGCCTCTAACGTGCGTAACGTGTTCAGTGTGGCCGTACCTTATGGCTCATAAAACAAAATACGTAAGTTGTTAAACGTAGTTAAAGCTGGGTTTTTTTTTTAAGAAAAACCAGGGAACCAACCCAAGCCTAGAGCCTGTTTCACACCACCCTGGTAAGTCTCACAGCCGGGGGATTCAAGAGAGCCGCTAACTGAAAATGTGTGAGATAGAAAACCTATGAGGGGCCGTATAGGCCATAATTCAAACTTACCTCTCACACACACTACTGAAAATTAAACCTCTCACACTCACTACTGAAAACCTCTCACACACACTACTGAAAACCTCTCACACTCACTACTGAAAACCTCTCACACTCACTACTGAAAATTAAACCTCTCACACTCACTACTGAAAACCTCTCACACACACTACTGAAAATTAAACCTCTCACACACACTACTGAAAACCTCTCACACACACTACTGAAAACCTCTCACACACACTACTGAAAATTAGACCTCTCACACTCACTACTGAAAACCTCTCACACACACTACTGAAAACCTCTCACACTCACTACTGAAAACCTCTCACACTCACTACTGAAAACCTCTCACACACACTACTGAAAATTAAACCTCTCTACTGAAAACCTTCCTCTGCGCTAGCCATCTATGCAGAAATGCAGATAATTCAGAAGTGTTCACGGACTGTAAATTAAATATTAATTATAATTATATACATATTATAACTGTTTTCTTATATAGTCTTCTAAGCCCTTCTAAATCATAAGGAATAATAATTAATTATAATATAAATCATCAAAACCATTGATAAAATAATATACTGACACAAATATTTGTATTCTTTTATTTTTTTTAAATTTAGTCTTCTAGAATAAATAAGCCCATCTAAATCATAAGGAATGATAATTAATAATAATAAAAATCATCAAGGCATTAATAAAATAATATACTGAAACATAAAATACAGCCAGACCCATCTCCAAATTTCAGTAGTGTATGTGTAAGTGTATTTCAGTAGTGTGTGTGTAAGTGTATTTCAGTAGTGTGTGTGTAAGTGTATTTCATCTGAGGAAGTATTTCATAGTGTGTGTGGAGAGCATTTCACTGAAACGGAAGGCATTTCACTGTAACGGAAGGCATTTCACTGCAACGGAAGGCATTTCACTGAAACGGAAGGCATTTCACTGCAACGGAAGGCATTTCACTGAAACGGAAGGCATTTCACTGAAACGGAAGGCATTTCACTGAAACGGAAGGCATTTCACTGTAACGGAAAGCACTCGGACCAGGGTTGCATTCATTCATACAATTGACGGCAGCTCCTTTGCCGCGTGGTTTTTAGGATTAGAGGGGGCGGTCGATAGCCACCAACATAGCAACCATGACAGACAAGTGACGTCGGGGAAAAAGCGTCGGGGAAAAATCGGAGAAACACTCCCATGCCGTGTTCCAATACCCGTACTGTCCGTACTTACTAGCCAAAATTTGAGTACACAGTACGTTCCAATTCAGATCCGGTGAAAAGAAGTACACTTCAAGGACCCGGATGTCGTACTCAAAACGGGCTAATCGTGAAGTGTGGATCGAAGGACACTCTCCGTACTCAACGGCAGCCATCTTAGCTACGTAGCGGAAGAGGCGGAGCCAGGCTGAGCGCTCAACTCGAAAAAATAATGGATACCGAAGTGACAGCGCCTGCAGCTGCGGCTGTCGCAATCGTCATTTCCGTGCACCACAGAGTACTCGATTTGGACTCACATCTGAAAAAATAGTGTACTCAAGTGAGTACGGATAGTGCAGAAAGTGTACTTCCTTTAAGTATACTCATGGAAGTACGGGTATTGGAACACGGCACCATTCAGGATGCAATGGTTTACATTTCGTTCTTTGGAGCATGGTTATTTATATTTATTTATTTATTTATTTTCAGTTTTTGAGAAGGTGCTTCAAAAATGCAAAGTTTTCTGCAACAATCCAAAATCCAATGGAAAAACCCGTTGGCTTGTTGTCAAGGGAACCCAGGGCGACGCTCACTTCCGGGTTGGCCAACATACGTCATCCCTCCGCCACACATTTATCCTTTATTCTGCCATAGTAACACGGTAAATAAATGGCAAAAAATAGGCTGAGAACGAATTCGTATTTGCGATATGTTCAATAAAACGTTACGAGACCGTGGTATAATAAACAATATTATTCACGAGTTATAATCAACCCCTACACATCAATATTAATGATAATAACCCATTAAATACGGTATGATTTCTAGATGTCATGGCAACATCCGCTCGATGTACAATTCTAAAAAGAACAGATGAAGCATCTACCATTTTTTCGAAAGCGGTTTGCCTACAGAGCAGCGCACCTGCATTTAATATATCCGTGAATTGTCACAATTTCTCAGAATCAAAGGTGAAAGTATAAACGGGTGGCCAAAAGCTGTCAGATTATCACAGACAATTTTAAGTAGAAACGGGTGGCCAAAAGCGGTCATATTCTTAGTTATCACAGACAATTTTTAACAATAAATGTTCTGTATTGAGCTCCTTAAGGGACATTAGGGAGAACGCTCCCGGACAGAACCTTAGATGGAAGTCGTGCTTAGTGACAAATACTTCCAATTGATATGCATGAGTTAGAAAATCGTGCTTTTTGACACGAACATTTAGAAAATACGTGTACCTGATCACGTTTCAATAGATTAAATAACGTGACAGTGTCACCTATTTCCGTGAGCCGGCCGGCGTTCTATACATTATCCCTTACATAACCAGCAATGACAATGGTTTTATACCTATGATTTAAACGGCATGCGAGCTGCTGGTTTCAGCGTCCATAGCAAACATCATATCAACCATGTTACTATAATTATGTGGAGTCGAACGAAATATTCTTCGTCAAAACTATCGAACCAAGCATCCTTCACATTCGCCGAACGAGGATTATGAAAGTAAAATGCACATTTCTCGCTAAAAATGTTTGCATAAACACTTTTAATGGTGTAACTATGCTAAAATATCATATTTTCCACCCAGAATAAAACTTCTGTCCTCCATTTTCACAGAAAAATATCGCCTCCACAGCGGCACGCGTGGATACTGTAGGTATAACACGCTATTTTACGTTGAAATGCGACGTATCCAGCGTTCATGGAAACGTTCACCGTCAACGTTTTTTCTTGGCGACTGGGTTGGTATGTGAGAGGTGAGAGATTTCAGTAGTGTGTGTGTGAGAGATTTCAGTAGTGTGTGTGAGAGGTTTTCAGTAGTGAGTGTGAGAGGTTTTCAGTAGTGAGTGTGAGGTTTAATTTTCAGTAGGCCTAGTGTGTGTGAGAGGTTTTCAGTAGTGTGTGTGAGAGGTTTTCAGTAGTGAGTGTGAGAGGTGTTCAGTAGTGTGTGTGAGAGGTTTTCAGTAGTGTGTGTGAGAGGTTTTCAGTAGTGTGTGTGAGAGGTTTTCAGTAGTGAGTGTGAGAGGTTTTCAGTAGTGAGTGTGAGAGGTTTAATTTTCAGTAGTGTGTGTGAGAGGTTTTCAGTAGTGTGTGTGAGAGGTTTTCAGTAGTGAGTGTGAGAGGTGTTCAGTAGTGTGTGTGAGAGGTTTTCAGTAGTGTGTGTGAGAGGTTTTCAGTAGTGTGTGTGAGAGGTTTTCAGTAGTGAGTGTGAGAGGTTTAATTTTCAGTAGTGTGTGTGAGAGGTTTTCAGTAGTGAGTATGAGAGGTTTCCAGTAGTGAGTGTGAGAGGTTTAATTTTCAGTAGTGTGTGTGAGAGGTTTTCAGTAGTGAGTATGAGAGGTTTTCAGTAAGTGAGTGTGAGTGAGAGGTTTAATTTTCAGTAGTGCGTGTGAGAGGTTTTCAGTAGTGAGTGTGAGAGGTTTTCAGTAGTGTGTGTGAGAGGTTTTCAGTAGTGAGTGTGAGAGGTTTAATTTTCAGTAGTGAGTGTGAGAGGTTTTCAGTAGTGTGTGTGAGAGGTTTTCAGTAGTGAGTGTGAGAGGTTTAATTTTCAGTAGTGAGTGTGAGAGGTTTACAGTAGTGTGTGTGAGAGGTTTTCAGTAGTGAGTGTGAGAGGTTTAATTTTCAGTAGTGTGTGTGAGAGGTAAGTTTGAATTATGGCCTATACGGCCCCTCATAAAACCTGTGTGGAATTACCCTTAATGTCCTCACTAAAATACAGAAATAGGACAACATTCCAATATCAAGGAGAACTTCCAGCAGCTGGAATTCTAGTGGAAAAAATAACTGCAAATAAATTCCAAAATAACTGCAAAACACATTGTCCCAAAACTGAGAACTTGCCGTCAACACCTCTAATGCTCAACATTATTGTCCCAGTAGCAAAGCAATAGGACCCTGAAAAGATTAATGAAAACAGAAAAACTTAAATAACAAGTTCCTTAAGGATTAGAGTTAGTAGTGTGTCTATATCCACTCATGGTCTGCAAGGTCTGCAATGAGAGTAATTGTTCCACTCGACTTTGGTGCCACGCTCCGGATTTATTGAGAAGAAACACCTTTATAAAGAAAAAGAAAATTGTAATAATAAATGAACAACATTTTGGGGGAAAAATTAAAGCAAATGTATAAATAATTAGTGATATTATAACAAGAATTTTACCTTTGGAGGAACTCTAGTGTTGACCGTAGTTCCACTGGGTAGTGTATGTTAAAGCAGTAACTGCCAAACAACAGGCAGAGGGCAAACATGAATGAAGTGATGTGGTCATTGACAATCTATATCAATATATATCCTTTAACACAGCATATTAAACAGTATTTACCTTGTCTCTCCACTGAATTATTTATTAGGATTATATGCTATGGTCTTCTCTATATGCTGTGCTGTTATTATCACTCAATATGTTGAGCAACATTGATATTTTTACATGAATTTTCATGCAGTTTTTCTGCCCTACCGTTTCTTCGCAAGCCCATTGGCCAGAGTCACGGTGGGGTGAGATGGTGATGAGTGAGCCCTCCAGTCTGATGGGTCACATCGCCGCCAGGAACTTTCATAGCCGAAAGGATTCCTTTCTTCTTTCCTATAATGATGAAAAAAACGGACAGTCCTCAAGGAACACGTAAAGTGTCCCTCAGCGCTGTCTGTCTGGACAGCCACATGCCCATGTCTAAATGTCCATTTGGTTGTTGTCTTTCATCTGGGAGATAGCTTGTCCTCTGGTGGGTCTCCTACATCGCTGTGGGTGATGGACCTGTCAGGGGAAAGGCCTGGCACCGCAACCTGGTGTGAAATATACAGAACAAACGGTCCAGGAATTACACAAGGATTGGACTGTAAATCTGAGCACAAAGGGTGCATTGTAAATCACCCTGAGTTCATAGAGGTGTCCACTAGTCCATCTTAAACACATTCTTACCCCTGATCAAGTGACATCTCTAGAACATCCCTGAGATTCTCCCATTTGTTCTATAGTTATTTTAATCTTATGCATTTGTGTTTCCTACTAGCCCGTTCTGAATGATAATCTTCCTCCAAACCTACAAAACAATCTTAAAACGATACTGATTCAATAATGACACATGATACATGATAAGGATAAATCATTTTGTTTGATTCTAAACTAATGAAACTGTAAATGTTGAACCGTGTCAACATTTACATGCTTTAAGGCATTTGAATGGCCAGATGAGTGGTTTGCTCTATACAGAGTACATGACATTTCAACATGAAGTCATCTTAGCAAGCAGAGCAGATACAAAAT
The DNA here is from genome assembly GCA_900291075.1 of Melanogrammus aeglefinus. Classification (NCBI taxonomy): domain Eukaryota; kingdom Metazoa; phylum Chordata; class Actinopteri; order Gadiformes; family Gadidae; genus Melanogrammus; species Melanogrammus aeglefinus. The sequence goes on along the minus strand of OLKM01001320.1, from coordinate 110,310 downwards.
AAAGACCCTTTTGATGTTCTGCCTTCTCCGCTGCGTCTCATTTCACAGAGCTATTTTAAGTATTAAGTAGGAGTATTAAAGGTTGCTGCCTCAGGCCTTAGAGTTGAAAAGGAAACCAGATTTCAAACTTAAACACATCCCTTTAAAGGTCCCATGGCATGCTATGGATGCTTTAATATAGATATTAGTGGGCCCCTAACAAAACATTTTGAAGATGTTCCTGAAATTCAGCCATGGTGCGAAATTACAGCCACTACGAGCCAGTTGCACATTGAGCTTTCCCCAAACGCGCCGTTTCAGTGTCTGTAGCTTTAATGCAAATGAAGCGGAGAGAGGCGGGTCAAGGAGGAGGGTGGGGGCGTGACCCTGAGCAGCTTGGGGTCACGGTACCATGCGCTCTGTTATCAGTGGATGCATCGTAATGGCGAGGCGCACACAGCCTTTGGCCGAGTTTTGTAAATATTCTAGAACACTCTGGGTGCTCCGGCGGGAGTCATGGAGCTCTTTATCTAAATAATATCATATTATACATAGATATATATATCATATTATATATATTATCATGGCCAAAAGCTGTGTGCACCTCCAGACGATATTATGATCTCAAACGACTGCGTCAAGGTTTTCCGACGTCTCTAGTTCTTCCACTTTCACATCAATCTGAAGTAGACTGAACCGCTACATGGAGGAGAAAGGGATTGTCGCCAGCAATTGTCTCCCGCCGGAGCCCCGCTGCCAGCTGATGAGGCACCACCGCCTCGGAACTGGGCAGCGTGCCTCGGGGCGTTGGTGCCTCGGGGCGTTGGTGCCTCGGGGCGTTGGTGCCTCGGGGCGTTGGTGTTGTTAGATTTCAGCTTATTTCTAAACTGTTCGGACAGACTCTGCGTTGTGTATTTTCAGTCGTAGTAGTAATTCTTGAAGTCGAAATCAAAGCCGCTTGACAGGTTGGATTAGAGGGTTGAATAGATGGTTTATTCCAGGATGTACAGCGAGATACAGACTTAGGTTGAATAATCTATACTGGACCCGGTGGTCGATAACTTGTTCCTTGGCTGTCGAAACCCTCTACTCCTCGAACCAAAGGGTTGGGGCGAGTATAATACAAAAAGGGGATAGATAAAAACACGTGAACAGACGCACTCTCAGCCTTGATAAGGTATCTGGCCCTGGCTATGTCCCGGAGGGCCAGGTTGGGTTCGACCTACCCTGACACATAACAAATGGCAGAAATGTTGGGGATAACACCTTGTATCAGTAATGAGAGGCCCTGGCCTGTTCCTAGACTAGAAATGTGAACAATAAGAGAGACACTAAAATACACCAACATTCTACATTCCTCCCTCTTGATCATACTAAACATAGTTTAAAGATCACCAACAAAAAGAGAATTCAGTGTATTTTCAGGTGACCCATTAATAATTAACTAAATCAATGAAAGAAAGCATAAAAGGCAAAAACAAGTAAATTCAAATCATACACAAGTAAACCCAGGGTGTAGGCCACTATAAAAAAAGAAAATAACAAACTCATTAGGTTACACATGATTAAACCAAAACAGATAAAAATTTTAAAGAATCAAGAAGGTCAACTGTCCAGGCCCCTCCCTCTGCTTGGCAGTGAAGCTCCACCATTGTAACATCATGACTCAGTTGGTTTTGAGTAGCAGTTGCAACAGAGTTCTTTTCAAGTTGATGGATGGCCACCGCAGGTGTGATGGGGGATGAGGATGTCAGGACGAACACTCCTGGGCAAAGAAAAAGTGCAGAATCAGTCATCGGGGAGGCATTGTCACAGCCTCCAACAGTAATAATAATCAACTATGGTTTGTAATTGTCTTAATGATTCGATAAACAATGAAAAATTATCATACAAAAAAATTAATCGGCTTGATTCGAAAATGGTTATATCAGTAATCAGTAATCAGTCATCATAGTTCTCAATAAACCTTGTGTGAATGAATGAATGATTGAACCTTTGTTCAAAAAAAATAAAACAAAAAACAAACAAAAAGTTCTAAAGCTGAGCAGTTGTGTCAAGAAGGAGCCAACATGAACTTAGAGAGGTGGTGACAAAAGTCCTAGCATCTTTCGAAAACTAACCTCTCGTAAAAATAAAGGAAAGAAAATAACAAACACTCAAAGAAATAAAGGAATGAAAATAACAAACACTCAAACAAATAAAGGAATGAAAATAACAAACACTCAAACACTCCCTACTCTTCACCCCATATCAGTCAATTTGCGTGCCAAATCTAACGAGCGTCATTCCAAGTTGGTGAATCAACTAATTTGCAGTGGCTTGCATGTATCCACTTCGTCTTCTTAGCTACACGAACAGCGGATCGAGTAACTAATAGAATTTGGTATGGCCCCTCATGGTTTGATTGATTGAGTCTTGTGGATGATTCCCTGGTCATTCAAGTCTTTTATGATTGGTCTCAGTCCATCCACGGCAGCTCTGTTGAGTGGATATTGCTTGACACCTGGAGGACTCCACTGACTTCACTGGTTCCATGGTTATTGTTGGTTTCCGTCATTGAATCGTATATGCGGCTGAGTTCTTCACCACTCTGCGACTGTAATTTCTTCCATAGTTCCTCCATTTTGTCTGAGCGGTTTTCGTTCCCTGGTTTCTCGTTGGGGCGCTCACGGTACCCCTTTCGAGGGGCTTCACATTCTCTTTGCCAGTGTCCACTTTGTCCACAGTTGTGGCATGGTCGAAGTTCTTTCTGTCTGTCTGGCGGGAGGAATCGTTCTCTATTTCTGTTGGGCTGGGGGAATCTTTCTCGTTCCCTTGCCATTCCCTTCTCCTCGTCCGCCAGGAATCTAATCCTGACTTCTTCATCTCGATCCACCTTTTCTCCGAATTCCTTGATCTCTGCCATTGTGCGGTTGTCCCAGCCGGGAAACCTTGTCTTTACTCCCCTTCGGATCTCCGGCAGTACCTGCTGGAGGTACATGGTCTTCAAAGGCAAGTCCTGTGACTGGTCGATGGTGTCCATATCATATTCAGTTTGGCCTGAGTGCAGCAAATAACATTCGAAGAAGCGCTCGTTGAACTGGTCCAGACTCTCGTCTTCCTTCTGCAAACAACGTGTGATTGTTGTCCAGTTGACCTGTGCCTTGGAGTGCTTTTGGATCCACGCCTTTATGGCCTCCCATCCCTTCTCTGGTCTCATTCCGTCCTCTCCAAGGGCATCTTCCACCTCGTATCGAATCTGGATGCGCTCAGTGCTGCTCAGGTGTTTGAACAATATAGCAAGCCCATCCGTAGGGGTGGAGTTCGTACAGAAGCATCAGTTGTTTCAGTTTCATCCATGGCTGTAGGCCTGCTCTCTTTGGGTGGTCGATCTCCGCACTCCATTTTTCGATGTTCTTCGGGCTTGAGGGTTCATAGAGGATTGTGCGTCCCTCAGCGCTTTCTATCTTCTTCAAGGGCCTGAGGTTAGCATAGTCAGGTGGGGCAGATGGGGGGTACGTGGGGGGTACTGCAGACGACCGGGTACTCGCCTATAAAGCTGTTGACGGCTGGGAGAACACTGTGTCTTGACTCCTGTAAACCACCAGGTGGCGACGATGGCTGCATCCGGAAGATGTATTTCCCATCTGGGCCACACGATGGCAGTGTGGGGTACATGCGACCATAGACTCCCAAAACTCCTCCTCCGTTGCCTTGGTCACCCCCCCTTGGGGGCCCTGAGTCAAGGGGGCGGGCCGCTATCAGTCCTTCTCTGACTAGCACTTGGTGTAGGTCTCTCTCTCGAGTCAATTCATCCTTTAAACAAACGGAATTTCAATCGGCAAGCAGTTTGATTTGCTCTCTTGTCTTTCCCAGAGCATCTTCATAGTGAGCAGTTGTCTTTTCCAATTCATCTCTCTTTTTGTTGCTGACATGCTTGACTAAAGTAGCGCTTACACTGAGAACAATAGTAACAACCCAACTGGTTCACTTCGTCTAGTCTTCTTGACCCAGTCTTTGAAAACCTTCCAGATCGATTCCTTTGGCCAGCGTTTAGTTTGGGGGTCCATCATTATCTCATAAAAACAATATATGTGATTCCTCGGCGGGGATCAAAACATATCTGATTCCTTGGCGGGGATCAAAACAACATAGCACAAAAACAAAAACTCTAGCGATTCATGTAACCTCACCAGTGAATTCAATACAAATACGGTTTTCACTCCTTGTCCAACAAGTCGTAAAAACAAAAGCCCTGAGCAAACCAGACGTCTTAAGTTATATATTCACGACACGTATCAACATTGACAAACTAGCAAAGATGAACAAATCACTTGAATGACATGCTATTACAATATTCTAGGACTCAAACCCAGCTCAAAGGCCGTATTCAAAACAACATATTCTAGGACTCAAACCCAGACCAAAGGCCTTAATCAATATTCTAGGACTCAATCCCAGCTCAAACACAAACAATATTTCTAGGACTCAAACCCCAGACCAAAGGCCTTAACAACATATTCTAGGAACTCAAACCCAGACCAAAGGCCTTAATCAATATTCTAGGACTCAATCCCAGCTCAAACAAACAATATTCTAGGACTCAAACCCAGACCAAAGGCCTTAACAACATATTCTAGGACTCAAACCCAGACCAAAGGCCTTAATCAATATTCTAGGACTCAATCCCAGCTCAAAGGCCGTATTCAACAATTCTAGGACTCAAACCCAGACCAAAGGAACAATATTCTAGGACTCAATCCCAGCTCAAAGGCCTAGGACTCAAACCCAGACCAAAGGAACAAACAATAGTTTCAATATGGCGTATATTCAGTGATTATTACACAAACTCTTAATCACTAATACAGGTCCTCACTTCGTCAAGCTCTTAATGACAACATTCTACAGTGTCTCGGGGCGTTGGTGCCTCGCGGCGGCGGGCAGCGGGGCTCCGGCGGGAGACAATTGCAGGCGACAATCCCTTTCTCCTCCTTGTTGCGGTTCATGTACTTCAGGGAGTTGAAGCCAAAGTTCCTTTCCCCGCCAATTCTTTCTCAATCATGGCTGAGATTACCCCCACTACAGTCTCGTTGTGGAAATACCAGAGACGTCAGAGAATCCAATGTGTAATGCGCCAAAACACCAACAGCAGAACGGTTATCAAAATAACAAAGAAGTGTACAACACATGCGTTACAGTCCTGGAGATCTATATCTAAATCAGTGGTTCTCAAACTATGGTACGCGTACCACTGGTGGTACGCAATGTGCTATCAAGTGCTAAGCAGATGAATTAGAAGAAAAATTAATAATCCTTCAATTAAAAACAATACTATCAAAATAATAGTATGAATGCAGTCCAGGCTTCTCCAGTGAGGAGAGAGATCCTCCTTAAATTCGTTGAGAATAAAAAATGTAGATTGCCCAGACTACTAATGAATTAAAGGAGGCATATTATGGTCTTTTCCCAACAAGTAAACATAGTATTTGAGTTCAAGAAAACATGTTTTTGAAGCCGTTTGCTGGAAATAGCTTTTAGGAAAAAGAATATCGTCTACCGCTATTCCCCTCCGTTTCAGTCCCTTTAGAATGCGCTGGTTTCTGATGTCTGTTGCATTTATGCAAATGAGCTGCTACTCATTGACCAATGAGCTGCCGAGTAGCGCCGAGTTCCCCCCGCCGGAGCTGCTCCGTCCTCTGGTCCACGCAATCTTAGCGATGCTCTGATTGGAGGGGAGTGGGGAAGTAGGAGGGGGCGCCGAAACTGACCCGCTCGTTTGGTAGCTGGAGGCGGGCTGCTTCCAGAAATGCGTATCTCACTCAAAAAATAATGTACAGACTTATTTCAAAGTTTGTATGCATGTGTTTTTGTGGGTAGAGCACCATCTACCCACAACAACACCCCAAATCCCAAGAAAAGTGCTGTTTTCATAATATGTCCCCTTTAATGCCCTTAAATATGAATACTTTAATGCCTTTGTATATGTAATGCTCGTTTCCCTCGGTAAAGGGACATTAGCAACCCCTATCGCCTATTGACAATTACTTCAGGGAGGACGTTACTCTCAGCCTCCATTAACTCCCAGTCATTTCCCCAAAAGTGTTGGCGGCCGGTGAATAACATGGGGTTCACATGGGGGAGAGAGGAGGAAAGTCCTCTGAGTGGGTGTGACTAGCTAAGGGATCTTGATACTGCCTACGTCTGTTCATAGTGCATGGCTGCGCTATGAACCAATAAGCGGGAGCCCTGGCTGTGGAGCAGCCTTGAGGGAGGGGGTATCCCCTCAAGAATAGGATACGAGAACCAACGACCTCGCTCAGTAGTGGGAATTTCAGCTTCAGGAAGCCGGATCATTCGGATCAGCTCACCATCAGCACGGAGCACCCGTAGAGCGGACATCTTCATATCATTCTGCCTAGGAAAACTTTATAGATATATAAATACAAAAAAATAAAAAATGGCTCGGGGCTGGGAGCCAACTCCCATAGTTCACTTAAAAGAGCCGGCTCTTTGAACCGGCTCGTTCACGACAGACCCATCCAACCCGGTCTCACGAGATTTCGTGCTCATGCGCACGAAACGTTAATCTATTGAATCGTGTCCCAGAGTACGATTTTTTGACTTTTTCCGTGGAACGCATCACGAAATGTTAACCAATGCATTCTGAATGGGCACGAATACGTCACGGATAGACGCTGTGAGCATCTTTCCTATTGGATAGTTTTTAGGATATTTTTCTGTGAAAATGGCGGACATACTTTTTATTCTTGGTGGAAAATATGATATTTTAGCATAGTTACGCCATTAAAAGTGTTTTATGTAAACATTTTTAGCGCGAGAAATGTGCATTTTTACTTTCATTAATCGGTCGCTCGGCGCGAATGTGAAGGATGTTTGTTTTGATAGTTATGACGAAGAATATTTCATGTCGTCCCCACATAATAACATGGTGTTGGCTGCTATGATGTTTGCCTATGGACGCTGAAACCAGCCAGCTCGCTATGCCGTTTAATCATGGGAAAAAAAACCATTTGTCTTTGCTGGTTATATGTAAGGGATAATGTATAGGAACGTACAGGCAACCAGTTGTGGGCCAGGAAGTGGATTTTTCAAATGGTCAGATACAGATCTTGTTTATAACGATAATTGAATAAAAGTTTATTGGTCTACTTATAGATAGAATATTTACACAACAAATAATTGTATATATATAATATATTTTAATATTTAATTAATTAAATACAAAAACGGCTTTAAACAGATGTGGACATGCCTTTGGCTTTTTCTTTTTCAATGGGCCTGCGTCAACGTCACGTCACTCTCGGCAAACCACGTTGGTTTAAAGGCGTCAATGGAGCTGCCGTAAATTTGTGTTTGTTTTTGTCGTAAACCGTGTTAGCTTTCATAACCGTGCTAGCTTGGTTAGGGAAATATATAGATATTCCATGAAAAATCTGCCCGTAAACGGGGCAAACCAAGGTGTCATTCATTTGACATCTACGTTTCGGGGGCAAATTGCGACGCGTGCCCATACATCATGATCATATTTGACTGTTTCAGGGTGTAGTAATTAGCTGTCCGATTTTTGGAGGCCTTTATCAATATATGACCAGCTATAGATTTTGCTTCCCGATTGTGAGTTTTCTGACAAATGACATGTTATTTAGATCTACATTAGCAGCTGAGTCCAATGAGATCAAAGCTCGACCTTTGTGCCAACACCGAGATCATGTCCTAGACCATAGGTGTACCATTGTAAAATACAGGGGCTGTGTAGTGTAGGGGGCCGTGTAGGGGCCGTGGAGTGTCAATGCTTTGGTGCATTGGACTCAGCTCAATGTGTAGATGCTAAAATAACAATGTCAATTTGTCACAAACTTTTATCGGGAAGCAAATCAATAGCTAGCTGTGTCATTAATGATGATTAAGGCCTCCAATTTCGACAGCTGTAATTACTACAAACATGTTTGAATGTGTGTTCATGTGTGGACACCATTGCAATCGCCTGGAAGCGTAGATGTTGATTGAAGGACATGCTTGTTTGCCCTCTTACGCCACCAGCCCTACAAAAATTACTCAGCAAGTGCTCCCATCTCGTTTGCAGCTCCCCCAGCGGTTCGCTTGCAAGATTTTGGCCTACACAGTTCTACCTCCAGACCTATAACACTAGCCATCCAACATTCAATATATCTGAGAATCAGGACCTATCTTTAAATAATGACAAAAGTTATGAGAAGAAATGCACTAAACTTTTTTGTTATCTCATAAGCGGCGGTGGTGCCGTGGTTCCTTTTGAACCTTTTGACCCCAAAAAACAGTTTTTGAGATAGGAAGGTCCTTCGCCTGAAATTTGAATACCTATTCTAGGGCCTAACTGGACCCCCGTACCGAAACTTGGACCGCGGTCGGACCCGAGGGGCAGGGAAGGGCGGTAGGACTTTCCTATCTCAAAAACTGTTTTTCCACCACATTCTGAAACCATTAGGTCTTGCAGGCAACACTTCTCTGAGGGGCTTTGTCCAATATTGACCAGTCATTTGGGAAAACTTTTTTTCTCTAAAGGTGCGGCCACACCAGACGCGTATCTCGCGTACTTCGCGTATGAAATCGCCATTTTCTCCATAGGGAACCATTGGTTTACGCGCGTATTACGCGTATTACGCGTATTTCGCGTATTAAGCAACATTTTACGCGCGTATAGCGCGTATGTGGCGCGTATATTTACGCGCAATACGCGCTATACGCGCGTATATCGCCGTATATCGCGTAGCATTTCAAGAAGTTTTCAAAAAATTGAACTTTTTTACGCGGAATACGCGAGATACGCGTCTGACGAGACACGCATTGGGCCCAATCAGCGTTGAGCTTGACCCGGTCGTCACGTCACTGGCAGAGTAGTGAGCTGGGACAGAAGCATACGGCGCCGACATCTTGCTTTTGGTCTGTGTGGAATAGATAAAGAGGTTGACGCCAGGCTTAAAATGCTTTTATGGAAACGATTTACTCTGCGGCAGAGTGAATCGGTGTAATTCCTCTTCACTGCTACTATAATGTTCACTCGGTGAATGTGAAGGATGTTTGGGCTGATAGTTTATGACGAAGAGGGAACACGCTCCGTTCACTTGCCATTGGACAGAGTTCTCTGGTTGCTAGCAACTCAAATCGCTTGGCGGACTATTTCTCTGCTGATCACACATACGACAGCTACTACGAACAGAAAGGAGGTCGGATCAACGTATCACACGTCGCCGCGTAGTGCGCACGTTTCCTGTCCTGTACGACGATGATACATTTGACCACCAAAAAGAAAATAGCGGGGGGAGGGGGAGTTTTTGGCGGAGCTCATCTAGGCGAGTGACGTAGGCGCAGTTATGGCGCGTATTGCGCGTATTGCGCGTATCGACATTCTTTTGACTACAAACATGGCTAAAGCCAACATTTAAAACGGGCCGGTATCTCGCGTAAAAAGTAGCGAGTATTTTACGCGTTCTTGTGTGCCGCCACCTTTAGGCGCTAACTCAAAATCTCGGATACGTCGTCTCGGGACCCGGAAATGGTGTAAACATTTAGCTATCCCTAGCTATCTCGACAAAGGCCGGAAAAGGGGCGTGACGCTCCAACAGTACATAAATGTTACATAAACGAGGTTAGTTTCTAGTCCCATTTTTGTGGCATGGAGTGTACATTAGTGGCTTAAGGTGTGTATGACACAGCCGTGGCGCCTGGGCCAGTTCTTGCGTGAGTCGTGGGGTGCTCAAAGAGGTTCAAGATAGGAACGCGGCGATCCGACGCCGCTTGATGCAGAGTAGGACAAGGAAAGTTGATGTTGATGTTCTCTCATAATGTTTTGGGGTGGCATTATGAAAGAGGGCCTGATCGTTCTCAATGGGCAGGGTTGGATGGCTAGGTGTTATGGTCTTGTGGTAGAACTTCAGGCCAATAATCTTGCAAGGGCTGAGATCGTCTGGAGCCAACGGAGAGAGCAGCGTTGCTTTGAGTAATTTTCTTGGAGCGGGGCGTAAAGGGGCCGAAAAGAATCTTCTCAAAACATCTACGCCTTGCCAGCTGATTGCAATGGCCACGGCATGAACACAATTCCAAACATTGTAAGTAATATAGCTGTTCGAAATTGGAGCCTTAATCAGTAAGAGCTCAGCTATTGATTTCTTCCCGATAAAGTTTGTGACAAATGACATGTTATTTAGTCATCTGACACATTGAGCTGATACCAATGACACCACAGCAGACACTCTGACGGCCCCGACACGAGGCCCCTACACTACACGGTGCCCCTGTAGTTTTTACATGGGTACAGTCCTATTGGTCTAGGAACATGAGGCTCGTGTTTGCACATAAGGTCGAGCGTTGATCTCATTGGACTAGTCTGCTAAGAGATGCTAAATAACATGTCATTTGCTCAGAAAACTTAATGGAAGACAAACTATAGCTGTCATTAATTGTATAAAGGCACTACCAAACATTAGACGCTATTCTACCACTGAACATAGTCAATGTATGGCAGGTAGGCACCTGTTGCAATTGCGTTCGAAAGCGTGAATGTCAAATGGACACCTCTGTTTGCCGCCGTTACGGGCAGATATTCTATGATATTCTATATTTCCTAACTCAGCTAGCGCCGGTTAGAACTAACGTATTACGACAAAAACACACAATTTACGCAGTACCAGTTGAGCCTTTAACCAACGTGGTTTGCCCGAGAGTGCGTGACGTTGACGCAGGGCCCATTGAAAAGAAAAGCCCAAAGGCGTGTCACATGTTTAAGCGTTTTTTGTATTTAATTATTAAAGTTAATAATAATATTTATATATGCAGGTATTATGTGTAATTATTTCCTATCTATATAAGTTAAGCACCATACTTTTAATTCAATATCGTTATACAAGATCTGTATCTTGACCATTGAAAATCCACTGTCCTGAGCCCACAACGTGTTGCCTGATTACGCTTCTATACATTATTCCCGTTACAAACCAGCGGAAAGAGCGAATGGTTTATTGCATGATTAAACGGCATGCCAGCTGCGGGCAGCGCCATAGCAAACATCATAGCAGCTCAACCATGTTATTATGTGGAGACGAACTGAAATATTTCTTTTCGTCGTTGTTTTAACTAATTCTATCAACCAAATCATCCTTCACATCGCAGCGATCCGATTTATGAAAAGTACAGTGCACACTTCTCGCTAAAAGTTACGTCCGAACCGGGTTTTTTTTAATGGCGTACGTATGCTAAAATCATGATATCTTCCACCCAGAATAAAAGTATGTCCGCCTTTCACAGAAAGAGTGAGTCCTAAAAACTAGCCGGATAGGAAGATGCTCACAGCGTTCTATCCGTTGACGTAGTCAGTGGGGGCCCATTTCAGAATTGCCATTGTTTTAACATTTCGTGATGCCGTTCCACGAA
>OLKM01001320.1:75000-98900 GCA_900291075.1 Melanogrammus aeglefinus | reverse complement strand
GAATTCCTTGATCTCTGCCATTCGTGCGGTTGTCCAGCCCGGGAAACTTTGTCTTTTATCTCCCCTTCGGATCTCCGGCAGTACCTGCTGGAGGGATACATGGTCTTCAAAGGCAAGTCCTGTGACTGGTCGATGGTGTCCCATATCATATTCGTTTGGCCTGAAGTGCAGCAAATAACATTCGAAGAAGCGCTCGTTGAACTGGTTCCAGACCTCGTCGTCTTCCTTCTGCAAACGTGTGATTGGTTGTCCAGTTGACCTGTGCCTTGGAGTGCTTTTGGATCCACGCCTTTATTGGCCTCCCATCCTTTCTCTGGTCTCAATTCCGTCCTCTCCAAGGGCATCTTCCACCTCGTATCGAATCTGGATGCGCTCAGTGCTGCTCAGGTGTTTGAACAATATAGCAAGCCCATCGTAGGGGTGGAGTTCGTACAGAAGCATCAGTTGTTTTCAGTTTTCATCCATGGCTGTAGGCCTGCTCTCTTTGGGGGGTCGATCTCCGCACTCCATTTTCGATGTTCTTCGGGCTTGAGGGTTCATAGAGGATTTGTGCGTCCTCAGCGCTTTCTTATCTTCTTCAAGGGCCTGAGGTTAGCATTAGTCAGGTGGGGCCAGATGGGGGGTACGTGGGGGGTACTGCAGACGACCGGGTACTCCGCCTATAAAGCTGTTGACGGCTGGGAGAGAACACTGTGTCTTGACTCCTGTAAACCACCAGGTGGCGACCGATGGCTGCATTCCGGAAGATGTATTTCCCATCTGGGCCACACGATGGCCAGTGTGGGGTACATGCGACCATAGACTCCCAAAACTCCTCTCCGTTGCCTTGGTCACCCCCCCCTTTGGGGCCTTGAGTCGAGGGGGCGGGCCGCTATCAGTCCTTCTCTGACTAGCACTTGGTGTAGGTCTCTCTCTCGAGTCAATTCATCCTTTAACAAACGAATTTCATCGGCAAGCAGTTTGATTTGCTCTCTTGTCTTTCCCAGAGCATCTTCATAGTGAGCAGTTGTCTTTTCCAATTCATCTCTCTTTTTGTTGCTGACATGCTTGATAAAGTAGCGCTTACACTGAGACAATAGTAACAACCCAACTGGTTCACTTCGTCTAGTCTTCTTGACCCAGTCTTTGAAAACCTTCCAGATCGATTCCTTTGGCCAGCGTTTAGTTTGGGGGTCCATCATTATCTCATAAAAACAATATATGTGATTCCTCGGCGGGGATCAAAACAATATCTGATTCCTTGGCGGGGATCAAAACAACATAGCACAAACAAAAACTCTAGCGATTCATGTAACCTCACCAGTGAATTCAATACAAATACGGTTTCACTCCTTGTCCAACAAGTCGTAAAACAAAAGCCCTGAGCAAACCAGACGTCTTAAGTTATATTCACGACACGTATCAACATTGACAAACTAGCAAAGATGAACAAATCACTTGAATGACATGCTATTACAATATTCTAGGACTCAAACCCAGCTCAAAGGCCGTATTCAAAACAACATATTCTAGGACTCAAACCCAGACCAAAGGCCTTAATCAATATTCTAGGACTCAATCCCAGCTCAAACAAACAATATTCTAGGACTCAAACCCAGACCAAAGGCCTTAACAACATATTCTAGGACTCAAACCCAGACCAAAGGCCTTAATCAATATTCTAGGACTCAATCCCAGCTCAAACAAACAATATTCTAGGACTCAAACCCAGACCAAAGGCCTTAACAACATATTCTAGGACTCAAACCCAGACCAAAGGCCTTAATCAATATTCTAGGACTCAATCCCAGCTCAAAGGCCGTATTCAACAATTCTAGGACTCAAACCCAGACCAAAGGAACAATATTCTAGGACTCAATCCCAGCTCAAAGGCCTAGGACTCAAACCCAGACCAAAGGAACAAACAATAGTTTCATATGGCGTATATTCAGTGATTATTACACAAACTCTTAATCACTAATACAGGTCCTCACTTCGTCAAGCTCTTAATGACAACATTCTACAGTGTCTCGGGGCGTTGGTGCCTCGCGGCGGCGGGCAGCGGGGCTCCGGCGGGAGACAATTGCAGGCGACAATCCCTTTCTCCTCCTTGTTGCGGTTCATGTACTTCAGGGAGTTGAAGCCAAAGTTCCTTTCCCCGCCAATTCTTTCTCAATCATGGCTGAGATTACCCCCACTACAGTCTCGTTGTGGAAATACCAGAGACGTCAGAGAATCCAATGTGTAATGCGCCAAAACACCAACAGCAGAACGGTTATCAAAATAACAAAGAAGTGTACAACACATGCGTTACAGTCCTGGAGATCTATATCTAAATCAGTGGTTCTCAAACTATGGTACGCGTACCACTGGTGGTACGCAATGTGCTATCAAGTGCTAAGCAGATGAATTAGAAAGAAAAATTAATAATCCTTCAATTTAAAAACAATACTATCAAAAAAATAATAGTATGAATGCAGTCCAGGCTTCTCCAGTTGAGGAGAGAGATCCTCCTTAAATTCGTTGAGAATAAAAAATGTAGATTGCCCAGACTACTAATGAATTAAAGGAGGCATATTATGGTCTTTTCCCAACAAGTAAACATAGTATTTGAGTTCAAGAAAACATGTTTTTGAAGCCGTTTGCTGGAAATAGCTTTTAGGAAAAAGAATATCGTCTACCGCTATTCCCCTCCGTTTCAGTCCCTTTAGAATGCGCTGTTTCTGGTGTCTGTTGCATTTATGCAAATGAGCTGCTACTCATTGACCAATGAGCTGCCGAGTAGCCGCCGAGTTCCCCCCGCCGGAGCTGCTCGTCCTCTGGTCCACGCAATCTTAGCGATGCTCTGATTGGAGGGGAGTGGGGAAGTAGGAGGGGGCGCCGAAACTGACCCGCTCGTTTGGTAGCTGGAGGCGGGCTGCTTCCAGAAATGCGTATCTCACTCAAAAAATAATGTACAGACTTATTTCAAAGTTTGTATGCATGTGTTTTTGTGGGTAGAGCACCATCTACCCACAACAACACCCCAAATCCCAAGAAAAGTGCTGTTTTCATAATATGTCCCCTTTAATGCCCTTAAATATGAATACTTTAATGCCTTTGTATATGTAATGCTCGTTTCCCTCGGGTAAAGGGACATTAGCAACCCCTATCGCCTATTGACAATTACTTCAGGAGAGGACGTTACTCTCAGGCCTCCATAACTCCCAGTCATTTCCCCAAAAGTGTTGGCGGCGGCGGTGAATAACATGGGGTTCAACATGGGGGAGAGAGGAGGAAAGTCCTCTGAGTGGGTGTGGACTAGCTAAGGGATCTTGATACTGCCTAACGTCTTGTTCATAGTGCATGGCTGCGCTATGATGAACCAATAAGCGGGAGCCCTGGCTGTGGAGCAGCCTTGAGGGAGGGGTATATCCCCTCAAGAATAGGATACGAGAACCAACGACCTCGCTCAGTAGTGTGGAATTTCAGCTTCAGGAAGCCGGATCATTCGGGATCAGCTCACCATCAGCACGGAGCACCCGTAGAGCGGACATCTTCATATCATTCTGCCTAGGAAAACTTTATAGATATATAAATACAAAAAAATAAAAAATGGCTCGGGGCTGGGAGCCAACTCCCATAGTTCACTTAAAAGAGCCGGCTCTTTGAACCGGCTCGTTCACGACAGACCCATCCAACCCGGTCTCACGAGATTTCGTGCTCATGTCGCCACGAAACGTTAATCTATTGAATCGTGTCCCAGAGTACGATTTTTTGACTTTTTTCGTGGAACGCATCACGAAATGTTAACCAATGCATTCTGAATGGGCACGACTACGTCACGGATAGACGCTGTGAGCATCTTTCCTATTGGATAGTTTTTAGGATATTTTTCTGTGAAAATGGCGGACATACTTTTTATTCTTGGTGGAAATTATGATATTTTAGCATAGTTACGCCATTAAAAGTGTTTATGTAAACATTTTTAGCGAGAAATGTGCATTTTACTTTCATAATCGTCGCTCGGCGAATGTGAAGGATGTTTGGTTTGATAGTTATGACGAAGAATATTTCAGTCGTCTCCACACTAATAATAACATGGTTGGCTGCTATGATGTTTGCTATGGACGCTGAAACCAGCAGCTCGCATTGCCGTTTAAAATCATGGGAATAAAACCATTGTCTTTGCTGGTTATGTAAGGGATAATGTATAGAACGTACAGGCAACCAGTTGTGGGCCAGGAAGTGGATTTTCAAATGGTCAGATACAGATCTTGTTATATAACGATAATTGAATAAAAGTTATGGGTCTACTTATAGAGTAGAATATTACAACAAAATAATTGTATATATATATATATTTTAATATTTAATTAATTAAATACAAAAACGGCTTTAAACATGTTGACATGCCTTTGGCCTTTTCTTTTCCAATGGGCCTGCGTCAACGTCACGTCACTCTCGGCAAACCACGTTGGTTAAAGGCGTCAATGGAGCTGCCGTAAATTGTGTTGTTTTTGTCGTAAACGTTAGCTTTCATAACCGTGCTAGCTTGGTTTAGGAAATATAGATATTCCATGAAAATATCTGCCCGTAACGGGGCAAACAAGGTGTCATTTTGACATCTACGTTTCGAGGCAATTGCAACGGTGCCATACATGACTATATTTGACTATGTTTCAGGGTAGTAATTAGCTGTCGATTTTGGAGGCCTTTATCAATAATGACCAGCTATAGATTTGCTTCCCGATTGAGTTTTCTGACAAATGACATGTTATTTAGCATCTACATTAGCAGCTGAGTCCAATGAGATCAAGCTCGACCTTGTGCCACACCGAGATCATGTCCTAGACCATAGGTGTGTACCATGTAAAATACAGGGGCCGTGTAGTGTAGGGGGCCGTGTAGGGCCGTGGAGTGTCATGCTTGGTGTCATTGGACTCAGCTCAATGTGTAGATGCTAAATAACATGTCATTTGTCACAAACTTTTATCGGGAAGCAAATCAATAGCTGGTCATTATTGATTAAGGCCTCCAATTTCGACAGCTAATTACTACAACATGTTTGAATGTGTTCATGTGTGGCACCATTGCAATCGCCTGGAAGCGTAGATGTTGAAGGACATCTTGTTTGCCCTCTTACGCCACCAGCCCTACAAGAAATTACTCAGCAAGTGCTCCATCTCGTTGCACCTCCCCCAGCGGCTCGCTTGCCAGATTTTGGCCTACACAGTTCTACCCACCCAGACCTACACACTAGCCATCCAACATGCATATCTGAGAATCAGGCCTCTCTTTAATGAATGAGACAAACGTATGAGAGAAATCGCACATGAGAACTGTATGATGTCATAAGCGGCGTGGTGCCGGTTCCTTTTGACCTTTTGACCCCAAAAACAGTTTTTGAGATAGGAAGGTCCTATCGCCCTGAAATTTGAATACCTTATTCTAGGGCCTAACTGGGACCCCCGTACCGAAACTTGGACCGGTCGGACCCCGAGGGCAGGAAGGGCGGTAGGACTTTCCTATCTCAAAAACTGTTTTTCCACCACATTCTGAACCATTAGGTCTTGCAGGCAACACTTCTGAGGGGCTTTGTCCAAATGACAGTCCATTTGGGAAAACTTTTTTTCTCTAAAGGTGCGGCCACACCAGACGCGTATCTCGCGTACTTCGCGTATGAAATCGCCATTTTCTCCATAGGGAACCATTGGTTTACGCGCGTATTACGCGTATTACGCGTATTTCGCGTATTAAGCAACATTTTACGCGCGTATAGCGCGTATGTGGCGCGTATCATTTACGCGCAACACGCGCTTTCTCGACTCGCGTATAACGCGCAGTTTCTAGAGTTCAGAATATGGAAGCTTCCTATCGCCCTGAAATTGCGAATACGCGTATTACTAGACACTGCATGGCCAATCAGCCTGGGACTCTCCCGTCACCGGCAAACAGTATGGACCTGGGAAGAAGCATACGGCCGACCTCTCTGCGATGTTTGTGCAGAAAGAGTAAGATAGTGACGCCATTATCCTGTCACGAAAACTTGGCCCGCGAAATGGGCAGGCCCATCCCTTTCATGTCACCGTGAATGTGAAGGATGTTTGTTTTGATAGTTATGACGCCGAGGAACGCTCCGTTCACTTGCATGGACAGAGTCTCTGGTTGCTAAAAACCTCAACTTTGCGGACTATCTTCTCGCTGATCAACACTACAGACACTACACGCACAGATGTAGGTCGTCAACGTATAATCAGTCGCCGTGTGCGGCCGTCCTGTCCTGTACGGCGATGTAATTGACTTACGTATCTCAAAAACTTTTTGTCTGGCTCATCTAGGCGAGTGACGTAGGCGCGTATTGCGCGTATTGCGCGTATTGCGCGTATGCGACCATTTTTGACACAAAATGGTCAAGCAACATTTTACGCGCGTATCTCGCGTAAAAAGTACGCGAGATACGCGTCTGGTGTGGCCGCACCTTTAGGGCTAGAACTCCAAATCTCGGATACGTCGTTCTCGGGGACCCGGGAAATGTGTGTAAACATTTTAGCATCCCTAGCTATCTCGAAAAGGCCGGAAAAGGGGCGTGACCTCCAACAGTACAGTAAATGTACATAAGACAGAGGTTAGTTTCTAGTCCCCATTTTTTTGTGGGATGGAGGTGTACATTTGTGGCTTAAGGTGTGTAGACACAGCTGGCCTGTGGCCAAGTTTTTGAAGTCTGGGGTCAAAAGGTCAAAAGGAACCGGCACCACGCCGCTTATGAGATAACAAAAAGTTAATGTGCATTTCTCTCATAACTTTTTGTCATTATTAAAGAGAGGCCTGATTCTCAGATATGCATGTTGGATGGCTAGGGTGTAGGTCTGGGTAGAACTTCAGGCCAAAATCTTGCAAGCGAGCCGCTGGGTGAGGTGCAACGAGATGGAGCACTTGCTGAGTAATTTCTTGTAGGGCTGGTGGCGTAAGAAGGGGCAAACAAGATGTCCTTCAACATCTTACGCTTCCAGGCGATTGCAATGGTGCCACGCAATGAACACATTCAAAACATGTTGTAGTAATTAGCTGTCGAAATTGGAGGCCTTAATCAATAATGACCAGCTATTGATTTGCTTCCCGATAAAAGTTTGTGACAAATGACATGTTATTTAGCATCTACACATTGAGCTGAGTCCAATGACACCAAGCATGACACTCCACGGCCCGACACGGCCCCCTACACTACACGGCCCCTGTATTTTACATGGTACACCTATGGTCTAGGACATGATCTCTGTGTGGCACAAGGTCGAGCTTGATCTCATTGGACTCAGCTGCTAATGTAGATGCTAAATAACATGTCATTTGTCAGAAAACTCAATCGGGAAGCAAATCTATAGCTGGTCATTATTGATAAAGGCCTCCAAAATCGACAGCTAATTACTACCCTGAAACACATAGTTCAAATATATGGTCATGTATGGCACCGTTGCAATTGCTTCGAAACGTATATGTCAAAGGACACCTTGTTTGCCCCGTTACGGGCAGATATTTTCATGGAATATCTATATTTCCTAACCAAGCTAGCGCGGTTATGAAAGCTAACGTTTACGACAAAAACAACACAATTTACGGCAGCTCCATTGACGCCTTTAACCAACGTGGTTTGCCGAGAGTGACGTGACGTTGACGCAGGCCCATTGAAAAGAAAAGCCCAAAGGCATGTCACATGTTTAAAGCCGTTTTTGTATTTAATTAATTAAATATTAAAATATATATATATATGCAATTATTTTGTTGTAATATTCTATCTATAAGTAGACCATAACTTTTATTCAATTATCGTTATAACAAGATCTGTATCTGACCATTGAAAATCCACTTCCTGGCCCACAACTGGTTGCCTGTACGTTCTATACATTATCCCTTACATAACCAGCAAAGACAATGGTTTTATTCCCATGATTTAAACGGCATGCGAGCTGCTGGTTTCAGCGTCCATAGCAAACATCATAGCAGCCAACCATGTTATTATATGGAGACGACTGAAATATTCTTCGTCATAACTATCAAACCAAACATCCTTCACATTCGCCGAGCGACGATTATGAAAGTAAAATGCACACTTCTCGCTAAAAATGTTTACATAAACACTTTTAATGGCGTAACTATGATAAAAATATCATATTTTCCACCAAGAATAAAAATTATGTCCGCCATTTTCACAGAAAAATATCCTAAAAACTATCCAATAGGAAAGATGCTCACAGCGTCTATCCGTGACGTAGTCGTGCCCATTCAGAATGCATTGGTTAACATTTCGTGATGCGTTCCACGAAAAAAGTCGAAAAATCGTACTCTGGGACACGATTCAATAGATTAACGTTTCATGCGCATGAGCACGAAATCTCGTGAGACCGGGTTGACCCATCACTACCGCTCAGTCGTATCCCTCGTTTTCACCAAGCGGTGCGCTACTGTTCATTGTGGTACAGTGCGGTTCTGTTCGGTTATATTTGCATATCCGTAGCCCGTGGCCGGGCTGCGGAGCCTGCCCAAGGCCGGGCTGCCCGGGCTGCAGCTCGGCCGGCTCCGCGGCCGAGCTGCGGAGCCGGCGAGGAGGATTGACATAAACTATAAATGAAGTCCCTCAATCTTAATGAATCATGGTGTTAAGCCAATTAAGATCATGGTCGACATTCTGAAACATCCATTAACATCCACATTTGCCTCAAACAATGTTAGGCTTACAGCCCATGCAAATAGTTATGAAATAATGTTCTTGTTGTTCTTTTAATTTTTTGTTACTCTGACCATTCTGTTTGATATTGTGGAAAATATGTGAATGATTCAGAGCATGATGCATTTTAAATGGCATCACTTTTGGTCTTGTGTCTTCTTGTGTAAAATTAACATAGCCAAAATCAATCAATGGCTTCAGCCAATGAGGGCATAAATAGGCCCAATGCTAGGCCCAGATTTTTTTAATTTAGTTTTACAAATCAAGAGTAGGCCTGATTTGACTAATTGGCTTTGCATCCTTTCCTTCTGCCCTTGTAGTCCAAGACATGCTGCCCACCAACTTACAAAGTACAATGCTGTCACTGGGGGATTTGTATCAATTCACATAATTATCCCTCCCTGCTATTTTATAGTTCCCCGAAACACCCTGAAAAAACTTGAGGCTCACATTCTTATGCCACCATACGCCACTAAAGGCATGAGACGTGCGTAGCTGAATAGCGCCACAGGCCTACGCTACTGTATGTTGTTATATTTTATAACATCTGTCATAATTGTGGTACTTGGGGAGACAAATATTTTCTGTGGTGGTACGCGGTATAAAAAGTTTGAGAACCACTGATCTAAATAATATCATATAATTCTTATTATCACAGCCAAAAGCTGTGTGCGCCTCAAGACGATATTATTAATCTCAAACGACTGCGTCGGGTTCTCCGACTTCTCTGGTTCTTCCACTTCCACTTCCACATCAATCTGAAGTAGACTGAACCACGACATGGAAAGAAAGGGATTGCCGAGGCACCACCGTCTCGGAAGCGGGCAGCACCGAGGCGGTGGTTCTTCGCGGCAGCAGGCAGCGGGCAGCGGGGCTCCTACGGGAGACAATCGCGGGCAACATTCCCTTTCTCCTCCATGTTACAGTTCATGTACTTCAGGGAGTCAAAGCCAAAGTTCCTTTCCCCCAATTCCTTCTCCACCATGGCTAAGATAGCCCCCACTACGAGTCTTGTTGTGGAAATACCAGAGACGTCAAAGAACCCGACGTGTTATGCGCCATAACACCAACAGCAGAACGGTGATGCAAATAACAAAGAAGTGTACAACAGTCGTATCTCATTTTGTCATTAGAGAACCAAATTATCTGGGCAGGAAAAGCAGAGAAGGGGAGGTAACATTTCCCTGTGTGACGACGGAAAATTTGAAATCGGCACGTCTGCGCTTTGTTTTTCCAAAGGCAGAGCAGGATTTCTAGTGCTCGTTTTAAACCTAACGCCATTTCTAGCTACTGGGGGACCATAGTCAGGCTAGGGAACTCATGTTAATGTTAGAAAACCTCATAAAGTGATTTTTTTTCATGCCATGGGATCTTTAAGATGTGGTGCAACAGGTTTTATTTTGTGGCATTGGACCTGCTGGAGAAAATAACCATGAGCAGGCAGTTACTTATTTACTTTCTGTTTCTGTTTTGTTGGCGCTTTTGCTCACTGTTTGTTCACTGTGTGTGTGTGTGTGTGTGTGTGTGTGTGTGTCCGTGTGTGTGTATGTTTGTGTGTGTGTGTGTCCGTGTGTGTGTGTGTGTGTGTGTGTGTGTGTGTGTGTGTGTGTGTGTGTGTGTGTGTGTGTGTGTGTGTGTGTGTGTGTGTGTGTGTGTGTGTGTGTGTGTGTGTGTGTGTGTGTGTGTTTGTTTAATATATCTAAATGTGCATATGTGGTCTGTGTTGGTATTTATGATACCAACTATTTCTGATTATTGATGGTCTTTTTCTGAATCCAATGTGTGAAAGAGATTAATAATATTTTTGTAATTAATCCATCCCCCTCTGAACTAAGGGTTTGATTACTGGTAGCTGGTGATTCATCTGCCTGCAGGGAACACTCCTGCAGATAGAAGGAAAGAAGGGAAAAGAAAAAGAGAGATATATAGAGAGAGACGGTGGAGAGAGAGATGAGAGAGAGTGAGAGAGTGTGAGTCAATAGTAATAGGCAGTGACTCTCACCAAAGACTCACCAGTAAAGCTAATGCTCAGTAGTGTTTTATACCCTACAAGTGGGATGAGCTCTGACCTCCTCCTGCGCCTCCAAGGACAGAGAGGAAATAGAAAAAAAAAATTGGGAAAGTCTCATGGCATAAACATGAAAAGCCCATTTGCAGGTCACTTACAGTATTTCTCCATTGTATACACACGAGCAATTGAACTATGCGCAAAATTCTGAAAACTCGAAGCTCATGTATCAACAACAAGACCCCAGACTGCTGAACTCGAAGCAGAATTCCATTGTTTTCAGTCATATTGAAATTCTAAATCGCATTTTTGCAAAACTCTAATCACAGATCGCATCATTTAGTACATTTGGTTCAACTGGAAAACACTAGCCTTTAAATGCTACACCTAATTACCAATTAGTCTCACTCACTTCTCACCTATTCAAACTCAACTGTATTTCAATCATGTGTCAGAGCATTAAAGAGAGCTCAGCTGAGCTCTACTGTGTTATAGATGGTCCTCTGGCTTGATCAGGATCAGAGGCGAAATGCAGACTGATTTACATATAGATCTGTTTCACCACATTTTATATTCTTATTTTTTGTGGGCCTACAAAAAACTTTTTTTTTTTGCAGTCAGTTCAGCTGAACATTTTACAGTTTTTCCTAATCGTTTAAACACAGTTCCTGGAAGCTATAGCTCCAGTTCTCTAAACTATAAACACAAAACTAAAAAGAGTTAAACATTATGTCAAAACTCCACAAATCTCTTGCAAAATGAAACACTTCACTTAAAACCTCTTCTCAAAACTGATTATTTCCACTAAATTGATAAACACAGATATCATAAGAATATCTCTTGCAGAGCTTAAATTTACCGTTTTTCCTCAATCATTTACACACATTTCCTGAAACTATAGCTTAATTTCTCAAAATTCTCAACACAAAACTGAAATGAGTTAACCATGTTGTCAAAACTCCTCAAATCTCTGTCAAAATGAAACACTGAACTCCATTAACCACTTAACCGTTAACTCCATTAACCTCTTCTAAATCTGATTATTTCCACCAAAACGCAGCTATCATATGAATATCTCTTACAGAGCATCAATTAAACACCGGTCTGATCATCAAAATACTGTTTACATTTCTTTTTGCCATCTTATATCAGGAGGCAATGTTACATATTCAAATGTATATATTTTTTTAGAAATAACTTCCTTTTTTAAAGTTGCAATTAGGTGGTATAATACAGTGTCAGGACTGTTGTCATATTATAATACAATAATGTGAATATAAATATTGCATTGACACAATCGTATCAGAATAGGATACAATGCATAGTTGTCTATCCAATGAGCTCCAACGGGCTAAACTCACAATCCCAGCTTCCCAGAGTAATACTGCACACCTACGGTTGATACTGCAACATTGTTGGAGTTCTGAGAATAGACCAATCCCTAGTTGGTAATGTAAAATGAAAAACACTACAATTACATTTTTTTCAATGGCTTGAACCCATTTTGCAAAACCTGGCTCATGAGTCAAAACTCAACACACAAGCAAATATGAAACAACACTGAGAAATATACCATTCACATCAAGGTCAAATTGAAACACTTCTATCGAAACCAAACAGTCCTTTGTTAAAATGTCACTCTGATGACAAAATGATACACATTTGTATCATATGAATACACTTTCAGATCAGCAGCAACACACTACATAAAACACTGCAGTCTTCCATATTCACTGTTTTTATTCAGTTCCAAAGAAGGCATGTTTTCACAACCACCAAAAAATCAAATACTCAATACTGTACATTTCAGTATGATACTTTACATTTAGCAGACGCTTTTATCCAAAGCGAATTACATCGGTTAATACACACATTGACACACTGACGGCAGAGTCAACCATGCAAGGCAATGGCTTTACAGTGCAGTAAATTCAGTTTAAGCAAAAATACAAACAACAAAAATAAACCATAAATACACAACTGTACTTTACAGTTTTGCCAATTGCTTGAACACTAGACACATGCTCAGACCAAAGTAACAAAACTTGAAGTTTTTCTGACTATACCTTAAACACATGTAACCATACCTTAAACAAAAGCGCTGGTTTGCAATTTATTTACAATTCTGCAACACACTTGCTCCTGCACACACCACACTATTTCATACATAAGATACTTAGTTCAAAATGAAATTTCAGTGTACCAAACACATCTATTCAAAATAAAAAACACATTGGGGAATTTTTAAAAAAAATACTTGGATACACACTTGAAAACACTTACTTACAAAACTGGTGGCAGTTACCCTCGAACGATTATGCCAGCACACAATGATACATTTGCCCCACACTGCCCCGGGACATACACAATTGCCCTTTGGCCTTTTTGTAGCTGAAAGGTTTTCAGTTTGTAAGTTAGTGTTTTCAGGTGTGTATTTCAGTATTTTCAATTAACTAATGTGTTTTGTATTTTGAATAGATGTGTTTTCCCAATGGTCATTGCAAAAACTCATTTAGCTGCAGAAATGCTGTAGAGCATATTCAAGGCCTATGTGTGGCGTTGATTCTCCACAAATAAAAGAAGAAGACGAGGTGGAGCATGCGCATCAAGCCTGCGCGCTGAATACAAACAGGAGAAAGCAGTTGTTAAACCTTGTAGATCGAGCAGAAAATACTATTTAGTGTTCAGTTAGTAATTAAATTTGCCAAGGGGATGTGTTTAAAGATACAAAAATAATACAAATCAACTCAAACAAAACCAATTAGACAGATGTCTAACGTTGCCAAGCTGGTGGGGGCACGATGACGTCATCGTTTGCGTATCTGGCGTCCACACCATCCTAACACAAAAACGCAGGGGGCCGTTTTTCTCTTTTCCACCCTTGGGACCTGGTTTCAAAAAAGTGTATTTTCAGGCACCGAAAAACACTGGGTCCCTCTGGAGGGTAGGCACAAGACTTCTACATTTTTACACAAAAAACATTTCAGGAAACGTGTTTAAATGATATGGAAAAACTGTATGTTCATATTTGACAGTTGCCTTTGCACATAAAAATGTCTGCCATGTTTTGCACATTCATAGCAGTCCACATTCATAAAACAAAGGTCACCCATGCAAGGGGGGGGGGGGGGGGTGGGTTGTAGCTGGTAGGATATTTCGTAGGAAAATGTTAATTTGATATTAGAGGAAGAGGCTATTGTTGTCTGCAAGACCTGACATGGGGAGAGCAGCAGGAGGACAGTAGACCAGAGGCAGTGGCGTAGGTGGAAGTGAGGGACAATAAGCGCTAGGCTGCCCTTCCCATACTAAACAATCTTGTATCCTGTGGCACTATTTCAGCTCGACCTTTGAGGCCGTCAATGCTTCCTCTCTGCTTTAAATATCATTAAAAAATTAACGAATGGTCCAATGATCTAGCAGGTTGTCCACACTTCAGCTAATGGCAGCCATGTACTAATGGGAGGAACAGTATGAAACCATTCCAATAAATATATTTTATCCTGCATGATTGCCTAAAATATTTATAAAGAAATTCAATATTTTATATAATATGCAGAATTGGTGATTTTAGAAATAACATTTTTCAATAAAATAAAAATAAGATAATTTTGGTTGTTAACAATGATAACAATTTACAGAGAGTTTGCAAATATATTTAAATAGCTAATACGTATACACTTGAAAAAGGTAAATGTCAAGGTGAATATACAGGTTTGAGTGAAGCTTCTAAATAAAGCTTTAGTTTTTTCTTACTTTTAAACAGCTTTATTTTTTTTATTTTAAAGGCTATTCTTGGTTTTATCTATTTGATTTGAATCAGATAAGCAGCACTTGGTGCCTTTGCTGTGTGTGGAGAGAATAAGGCAAAAAAAGTCCTTTTACAGAGCAGGTGCCCCTATGATAAGATGTTAATAAGAGGTTTTCTTGAAGGATGAGGAGAGGGTTGGTGGGCTGGGTGGTGCACACATCTAATTATATCAATATTACTTGCCAAACCGAGTCGATCTGGATCCAAACTGTTAAGTGCACTCTGTAAAGTCCAACAGGAAACCCTGCAGGACGCTAAACAGCCTAACCTAATAAAAGTGAGCACCAAAATCATTTGTGGGGAAACCACAAATGTGGACTGGGAGACAGTCCACCAACTATGAGATTTCTTGAAATGACACAGACCAGTCCTCACAAGGTAGTAGGAGGGCTCTCTTTCCCTCCCCGCTTGGTCCGTTGTAGTCCTGCAGTGACTCATGGCTCATATAACCTCGGTCCTAGATATATGTTGAAGGGTGAGTCCCCATCCTGAGTCAGAAGATTCCTCAGCGGCAGCGGAGTGTTAGAGCTCCATGTAACCATGCAGCCCCTCTCAAGGGGGTGCAGTGGTTGCTGCTCATCCCTGTGGAGTAACAGAGACTGTTTGCCGACAATGAAAACATCCAACCACATCCCTCACATCCCGCGCATCCTGGGCGCCCTCCATGATGACACTCTTGCTCCCACCTGAGCCTCCGCACCGTGGCCCCCAGGCAGACACATGAAGAGCTACATAAGGTCACTCCCATTGATTCCCTTTTATAGACGCCACTATAACTGCATATTGATCTGGACGATGAGAGAATGATGGAGGTGGATGAGAGAGGCTGGGAGATGCACTCATCCATAATTAACTTAGAAGACACGAGCTGACTATCCTCCAAGAGGGGTGGGGGCAGAGAGCAGAGGAGGAGAGGCACACTTCTCTGGTCTCAACATGTGGATCATCTGCTATTAGTGGGAACAAAACATGTTCTAATGGTTTCAGATAAGCTGAACACACACACACACGCACACGCACATGCACACACACGCATAAATACACGTTCCTCTATGTCTTTGTTCCCCTACACCCACTCCTCCTACACTATGATGTCAAAACACACACTACACTACACACATGCTAAACGCACACATCCACAGGCTGATGTGAGGGAGGTGATAGTCAGTTGGGTTGTAACCCCGTGGCGGTGGAGTGATTCTCCAGCCGGCCACTGACGTTCACACTTAAATGCTTTAATAGGACTAAAGTAGACTGAGGCCGCCAATGACGCAGTAGGAGCTAAAATGGGCCCACCACATTGCAGGACTGCGCTTTGCCTATTGGACAGTGCTATTTCCAATCCTACAATCCCTCATCAGGCTCAGGAACTTAGTTAAATATATATACTGTATATATATGTATACTGTATATATATATATATATATATAACACACACACATTCGAAAAAAAAAAGAGGAACTCAGTGTTTTTTTTTTTTAGCTTTGGGGAGTAGTGGGGCAGAGGGAAGAATGTTATTCAAGATTATGAGACAGTAATTCTTTACAAGCTAAGAGTGGTGTGTATGTGTGGAACATGTTGACCTACTTTTTTAAGAAGTTTATTTATTTTTTTGTTTCCCAAGTGTTATATACAATCAGCCTATATACATACAAATTAATCATATAAAATAAAACAATCTTTGCAATGGAACTTTGAAATGAGGAAATTTACCTAGAGTAACATCAATAATAATGTCACTCAAAAGCTGTTTTTTGGGCGTTCTCTTTAGCAATCGTTTGTAGCATTGCGTCTGTAATTAATGCTATTGCTGTTCCAGCCTGTGCTGTGTCCCCCATCATCCTCTGTGTGTAGGCCAGGGCCCAGGACAGATCATGTGACAGATGGAGACCAGGTCCCAGGCCATTACCTTGGACTTGGAGCCCTGTGATCCCTGTTAACGGTTAACCACATCATCCAACATGGCCTCCCAAAACATGGCAGCCACGTTAGACATTCAAATACTGACAAACCAAAACAATTGTAAATAAATAACGAATTTAGGTGTATACAAGTATATTTAATAAAATAATGAATAAACAACTGAACTAACAAATAAAAACAACTATAAAAAAAACAAACAACAAGATATGCAAAATATCTTGAGTTTGTTTCTAGCCGGAAATTAACCTGCAAGCTGTGCCTTTTCTTCTCTGATTTGTTGTACTGTGATAAAGGACTAAGGGGTTAAATGTTTGTCCAGCTGAAACAACACAGTAATACTCCTTCTCTATGTCTCTCTAGACGTGAGGCATCAGAGCTCCAGCACTAAATATAGCCTGTGCTGGCTCCATGCCCCCGGCTGGGGAACAGTTCAAGTTATGAAGGAAGATGAAAAATTTAAAGGGACAGCCTGCTTGACCAGCTCAGTCCTGCATCAGTGGACTGTTTTGTTTGCAATGAATCTTGGTAAATTGGGATATTATTATAAATCAAATCAAATTCTCCCCCTTAATGTCATATGTAATGGATGCAGAAAATGTTATACATCATGTTGGATTCTCAAATTATATAACAGAAACCGGAATAGTAATGATGGTCTTTTCACCAAAGTACTTTAAAAAGTAACTTTGTTTATTCTACAAACTGCTTGAGAAGATAACAGTGTATTTTGGAAGTTCAAAGGTAGAAGCATATAAACAATAAGAGCCATTAAAACAATCCAGAATAATACAAGATAAATGCAACCCCAAAAAACACATATTTTTATTATAAGATTTTATCATTTTAAACATATGCTTACTTGAAAACCTGTGTATTACGAAAGTGTAGGGATATTGTGATACATTTAAATGAAATGTAATTTAAGTTGAAATCAATTAAACTTAAATTGTAACCACCAAAAATGATAGGGGGCCAGATCTGATTATGAACAAAACAGAAAATGGCATGCAAATTCCACTTTATTCAGGACTAATTTAACCAATCCATTGAGCGACTCGGGACCTCAATGATGGGTTGAACAATTATGTAATAAACGCCGAGACACATGCATTGCTTAACGCAATGTTTTCTCGGAATTGGAATCAGATGGAGAGATGGGAGTATAGACAGAGGAGCAGGAGGAATGAGTCCACAATCTGCACAGAGAGAGAGAGAGAGAGAGAGAGAGAGAGAGAGAGAGAGAGGAGAGAGAGAGAGAGAGAGAGAGAGAGGAGGAGAGAGAGAGAGAGAGAGAGAGAGAGAGAGGAGAGAGAGAGAGAGAGAGAGAGAGAGAGAGAGAGAGAGAGAGAGAGAGAGAGAGAGGGAGAGAGAGACGGGGGAGGCATGCCTGCTGGCAGGCGAGAAGAAGACAGCTGTGTTTGGTGGGTTATTTTTAAACGCATCAATGCTGCTCCAATCCCCTAGCCTCGCTGACCTATTTTTAGCCTCGACCGCCATTGTTCTATTTTTGTCACCTGTGGGCCATGCAGTTGTTGATTTACATGCAAATCGAGCGCACTCGCTCTCGTTCTGCTCTCACTCTGCCCTCGCTCTCGCTCTCTCTCTCCCTCCCCTTCCCCTGCTGCTGCAGCTTCAAAGCTTCACAGTATACATGCCTCCCCAGCATCTCTCTCTGCGATGAATTTCCCCATTAATCTCTGCTTAGATACCTCGCTGAGCAAGAATTAAGCGACAAAAGCGTGGAGGCAATGCAAAGAGTCGACATAGAAACACAAAAGAGGCGGACTGGGGGAAGCAAGCAACAGACAGTGCTTGTGTGTGTATGTGAGTGGAGGGGGGAGCTCGGTGGAATGCAGTGTGGGTTTTTAACGCACAGCACCCACTCCTCCTCCTCCTCCTCCTCCTCCTCCTCCTCCTCATCCTTCTTCTAATCAAGTCGTCTGATTGTGTCAGTTGCACACTGAGGCACCAAGTAGAAGTGCGAAAGCAAAGAAAAACACAGAGAAGGATAGGACGGTGTGGTTTTCTGTTATTGCTTGACAGTGAGAGCACTCCTCTCTCTCCCTCTCTCCCTCTACCTCTCTCTCTCCCTCTCTCTCTCTCTCTCTCTCTCTCTCTCTCTCTCTCTCTCTCTCTCTCTCTCTCTCTCTCTCTCTCTCTCTCTCTCTCTCTCTCTCTCTCTCTCTCTCTCTCTCTTTACTCTCTCTCTCTCTACTCTATCAACTCTCTCTCTCTGAGCTAGGAACAGCGAAAGCAAGATTGTTGGCTGTTTGTCGACTTGGTCTCTCCCACTCTCCCCCGAACTCGCTCTCTCTCCCTCCTCCTCTCTCACTCTCTCTCCCTCCTCCTCTCTCTCCCTCGGGTGGATGAGGGGTGGCTCCATCGTGACAGGAAGCCAGGGCTGGCGATGAGACCAGCGCTGAGCGCTGACTGGAGTATGCTGCAGACGATTTACGAGGGCGAGTCGAGTTTCTCCACCACAGAGCGCCACCTCGGACACCAGCGGCTCTTTGGCCATACCAAGATGCACAACGTGAACAGCACAGGTGAGCCCTGTGACCCCCTGACACATCTTTTCTTAGCACCATCATTACTATTTTCATATTGCTTCTCCCCCCTCCAGCCAACCCCAGACCAAACCCCAGCCCCCACTTCCCTAACAATCCAGCCTTTCTCTTATTTCACTATCTTTGGATCAGCTTCCACTCGCCCACCTCTAAACTATTTTAAATCCTCTGTTTGGCTCTCGCTAGCGTTCGCTCTCTCTCTCTCTCTCTCTCTCTCTCTCTCTCTCTCTCTCTCTCTCTCTCTCTCTCTCTCTCTCTCTCTCTCTCTCTCTCTCTCTCTCTCTCTCTCTCTCTCTCTCTCTCTCTCTCTCTCTCTCGCGCTCTCGCTCTCGCTGTGTGACTCCGTTGGTGAGTCTAAAGCTCATCACTTCTGCTCTCCCTCTCCATCCAGGTATTTCTTCTGTTCAAGTTAACTGTGCTATTATATGCTTGACTTTTGATGTGGCTTTAGTGTGTGTATGTGTGTGTGTGTGTGTGTGTGTGTGTGTGTGTGTGTGTGTGTGTGTGTGTGTGTGTGTGTGTGTGTGTGTGTGTGTGTGTGTGTGTGTCTGTGTGTGTCTGTGTGTGTGTCTGTGTGTATTCAAACTCTTCCATGTCAGCCTGTAATTTTGAATGGAAGAGGAAACATTGTGACAAAAATACTAATTGGACAACTCAAAAAGGATTGTTCGCGGGGTATTTACCGGACAATGCCTTCTCTATTTGTGACCTGGTGCTGAAGTGCACAGCACTCAGTTGGAATACTGAACAAAGACTCATAGTCCTTTTACTCAACCTGTTTATTCAAACACCAGTCATTCATTTAGCGCAGAAAACAAGCCAAGAAAATGTAAGGGCCTATATAGGATTTTAGGAAGGCAGTAATGTTTTTATTCCCTGCTGGAGAGTCTGGGAGGGGAGTGGGGGATTTAGTCATATGAGCTGTTTAAAATAGCCTAGCGTTGGAGTACAACTAGCAGCTTATAAGAGACAATAACATGTGGTTGGGGATCCTTACCTTTGAATGCACATGTATTTGTTGGTCTTAACATGTATTGATTGATGACTATTTTGAAATAAACTACTTGGATGGGTGAATGTGAGTAAACACACAAATGTGAGTAAACACACAAATATTTTTTCTGTATGTCGAACCTCCAGATCAACTGCTGCCTTTTACTGGCTTGAGGAAACAAACCAGGGTGTGTGTGTGTGTGTGTGTGTGTGTGTGTGTGTGTGTGTGTGTGTGTGTGTGTGTGTGTGTGTGTGTGTGTGTGTGTGTGTGTGTGTGTGTGGTGTGTTGTGTGTTGTTGTGTGTGTGGCAGTGCATAACATATGCAATGCCTTCGTGGTCCTGTGAGCTAAACAACAGACATTCAGAGTGCCTGAATTCAGGCTTCTTGCTGATTCTGTGGGTCAGCTATTCTTGGGGGAGTTATTTTAAGCTTATGGCATTAGGCTGCTAAGATTAGGCCTCTGTGAGTTATAGTTCCATCTTAGCAGCCTCTAAATAGTGTTGGGATCAGATGTTAAGAAAAAACGATTTCCTTTCAAAGCTTCATAGTTGCCCATGTGAGAACACCGATAGGGTAGTAAAAAGTCCTGTATTTAAATGTCACTTGGGTTGTTTATTATTCTTTGCGGTTCAGTTAGTGGGTAAATTCACAACATATATATGTGTATATATATATATATGTTTTGAAATGTGTGATGCCTGACTGCTTATGTTGACAGTAAATCCCAAAACATTTTTTCCACAATTCCTGCGCAATGACAACCGGCCTCTCAGAATGGATCTTCACCTAAAACAAAAACAATACTTGGGAGAAAAACAGTTTCTCCATAGAAACCTTATTGCACATTTTTGCACATTTCAAGCCCCCTTGGTGGTGTTCATCTCTATCATCCTTACTATTAGCCTAATTTGAATCATATTCGGTCATCAGCCCAATGCCAGCAGAATAGTATCACTGTACTGCCTTATTCAAGGATAATTATATGTGCCAGATACGAATATGTTGTAATTTGTGCTGTGACATATAACATTATATAATGAAACATGTTAACATACCAATGGAGGCATTAGCGTATCGGTTAAGTGTGCTGCTTCCCTTAATTTGAAATAAATTGCATTAATCTTTGGCTGTTAAACTCTTTGGTTGTTTCATGCCTTATGTTGTCTTCTGTGTAGTTGTTGATCAGTGCTGTGATTAGTGGCACCTTAAGACTGGATAGCAGCCATCGTTGTTCCCCCTAACTCCCTCGGGCAGAGAGAGCTCTGTGTTTGTTAGCTGATAGCCAGCAAGCCACAGGCTCAGCTGCATGGACGAGCCCCAGACTTAAAAATAAAGGCCTGTTTCCTGCTTTAGACATAGCAGCCTCCCAAAATAACTAGGCACTTAATGGAAGATCCAGCACCACATAGCAGGCCCAAGCATTCGTTTATTTTTGCCCACGAAACATCTTCTGCATCACTGACTCTATTTATATGGCGGAAGATGGAGTTGCAGCTTGCAAATGTTCAACTGCAATTAATACAATAATCAATATCAAAATACTTTTTACATTGTTTCTGGGAGGAATTTGCAGAAATGAGTTCCACCAGCAAACTTCTTAATGCTTAAAGTGTTAACTTGAAATTGAAAATAGCTCAAAGTATTCTGCTGTTGTACAATTATGACCTCAATGTAGCTACTGAAAAATATCCAGTTTAGATGCAGTCTGTGGTCTGTAACTGAACTTGTGACAACGTTCCTACGTGACTCTTTTTAAAACAGGTTTTGTAGACACTTGCATGCATACGGCCCTCATTTTGCATATGCAGTCACTATCTACAGGCACTGGAGATGTGTGGTCTCTATGCCCTGGTCCTCTTGTTTGGGAAGTCTGCTAATGTGGCTAAAAGAAAAGGAAGGAGGCCGCTGCCGCCGTTAGCAAGACTCACCCCCCAGCAGGCCCTATGTGGGGAGGAATTTGGGCATGGGGCGGCTGCTTCACACTGCCTTGTGCTTCACCCAAATGTGGTACCTGTCATTCATAAATCTCTTGTTTACCAGTGCCTGCTGGTGTTTCTAAGCACTAGTCTAGCCAATCAGGACGCATGTTGCTTTTACTGCAAGAGTTGTTAAAGTGGATGATAGACCTACTGCAACGGCCTACTTCTCTTGCCACGTTTAAACTGAAAGAAATATGTATTTTGCCATATGTAAATGCAACACATGCGGTTTTATTTCTGTCGTGTTAAATTGAGCACATGGCTCTTTTGCACGTAGACTATGTTAAGACCCTTCTCAGAAAACCATTTATAATAAGACCCTGGTTACTGGTTCCGTATTCTCCTCTGCCCTAGGAACAGTTTCATAATACATAAAACAGATCCCTTATAGTTTCAGCTCGTTTTATTGTGCACTTAAAATTGACCAATTTAATCAAACAAATGTAACAACCTTCTGTTACTGAAATATATATAGAGAGTTGAATTTACACTTTATTTTAGCTTTTCTGTTTGCATATAACACACCGTGTGCCTAATCATTTCTTCGACCCAACAACCATCCTACCCGACACACTTGACCGTAACCCAATTCAACCGGTACAAGCTGCTCTGGTTCTGTAGAGGGCTATCTCATAGACCCCTACCAGCCCCTCTCCTTCTCTGTGT
The DNA here is from genome assembly GCA_900291075.1 of Melanogrammus aeglefinus. Taxonomy (NCBI): domain Eukaryota; kingdom Metazoa; phylum Chordata; class Actinopteri; order Gadiformes; family Gadidae; genus Melanogrammus; species Melanogrammus aeglefinus. The sequence goes on along the minus strand of OLKM01001320.1, from coordinate 76,274 downwards.
CTCTGTCCTCCTCTTCCTCACTGTGGGTGATGATCTGATGGCCGGCTGGACACGGTGGCCGTGATCAAGAGTAGTCCTTAATGGCCTCAGCCAGGCTACAGAATGAAAGATGAGATTAATTAGGCATCTCAGTCGCTTGAAGTCTCCCTGCCAGCAGGTGTGCACTGTCTATATTTAGGTCCATTAGGTGATAGAGAGTGGGGAGAGATATAGAGAGAGACACAGAGAGAGAAGGGGCCAGGGCTGTCTGACTCACTGAGCTTCTCAATGGTTCACAGGTTTACAGGCTGGCCACTGCAACACTTTAAAAAAAAACCTATCCTTTTGTCAGGAGCTAACAGGCCAAAGATTAATAATGGCTTTCAGCAGAAGAAAGGTCCATGTTCTCTCACTCTCTCTCACTCTCTCTCTTTTCTTTGTTTGATTGGTAGTGTTGATTTAGTGTGTTTTTGTCATTGTGTTTTGAGAAGACACAGGGATAGTGTACCCCCCGCCTAGCCCCAATCCCTCTCCTTGTTGCCTCCTTCTTTGAGTGTGATTAATGAGACAAGATACCTGCCCCTTATTCACTTCAGGTTGTCTTTATAATGCAACCTTTTATTCTTTGTGTTTCCCTCTCCCATTCAGACTCTTTTTTACTTTCTTTCCTTCTCTTTTTTTGTCTTTCTTTCTTTCTTGCTTTCTCTCTCTTTGTCTTTGTCTCTGTCTGTCTGTCTGTCTGTCTGTCTGTCTGTCTGTCTGTCTGTCTGTCTGTCTGTCTGTCTGTCTGTCTGTCTGTCTGTCTGTCTGTCTGTCTGTCTGTCTGTCTGTCTGTCTGTCTGTCTGTCTGTCTGTCTGTCTGTCTGTCTGTCTCTCTCCCTCTGTGTCTCTCTGCTGGGCTCTCTCTAGTCTTATATAACGGACCAAAAGGCCAACAGAATGTCTTTGTGTGGCCAATTCAAAAGTTAGCAGGAGACACCACACGGAGAGGCTCAATATCCGCAGGATGGCGAGACATAATTACGTTGTCGTTGTTACCATGGCAGCACCGAGTTAGGCTGCTGGTGGAGGGGCCTGCTTGTCGTAGACCAAGATTGCACCATTTGCTTCTATGTTGCTATTTATAATGGCCATCAGCACCCACACAGCATGCTGGTGGCTGAAAAGAAAACAGGCTGTCACAAAACAAATGGGCGCCAGTGTACTTTACATTACTGGCGAGTATTGGAAGCATTGCCTGTTGTGATTCACAGCCGCAATACAGAGAAGCCTTCCGGTTTGGACATCACAGATCA